>JAHWFP010249542.1:0-14353 GCA_023313725.1 Lithobius niger
TGGTGAAATTTGGCTTCGTGGTCGTGAAGACAAGAAATAAAAGTCAGCCCCTGACTGGCAGTGAAAGAACCACGGTCTGCTGGATGTCTACCGTGGTTCTTTCATTGCCAGTCAGGGGCTGACTTTTATTTCTGGTAGTAGCAAAGTGTTGAAAACCAATTTCTTGATGACGTGGCACTTTATTACACTTCTGCACGGTAGTGGAGTTGAGTCTAATACACAGTTTAAAAAAAAAGGACTGATATCATATCAAAAATTAAAACTGGTAAAAGGAGCCGCCAAGTTCCGAATGGTTCGGCCTTTCAAAGGAGTGATATCAACACACCAAAACATTCGCCAACTTAATCGTACCGAATAATGCTTTGGACGTTAAATGGAAACTTGAACATTGCTACCGAAAGTGGCAATGTTCTAGTTTTCATTTAACCTTCGAACTTCGAACCTTTGAAGGGCCGAACCATTCGGAACTTGGCGGCCCGTTTTACCAATTTTGGTTTTTGATATGATTCATAGTTTCTACCAATAACTGCCATATCGAAGCATTTGTAGGATCAGAGTGTTCACAAAACTAGTTATTACATACACAGCAAGAGTAGTGCCTAGGGAGCTTGCCTATGGCAAAAAAAAAGAACACAACTGTGATCTATGGAGCTTGATTTTGTACGGCATATGTGATAGCACATATTGTTGTTGAAAATTTGCAAGCTTAGGCTCGAATGTTCAATGGACAGCAGCGGTGGGAGGGGGGGGGGGGAACCACCTCCCCCTCCGCCCCAAAAAAGAAAAAAAAATGTAAAACTATTTTGTATGGCGGGAAGAAGGGTAATTAGTTTGGCTTACTTATGCCAAATTTCTTAAATACTGTTTAAATAACAGTATGAAGTTTCTGTTACCGGCACCCTAGTTTTACTTGGCGGAACGAAAAAAATACACAACTACAACCACCACAAAAAACGCTGTTCTACACATATTTTGTGACGAGGCCATGTGGTAGTCAGAATGATCACAATGTTTAGGAATTTTTATTGTTGTTAGAAATAAATGCAACTTATGGCTATACTCTTTGATGGGAATGCTATGCATGCAAACCGAGTGAGGGCTGGTAATCGTGGCTGACCTGTAGCAGGCGACTGTTAAAAGTGTAAAACATTAACATCTCCAATCTCATTGCACGAATGTGAATGTCAATTTATCTGCTGCTACGACATTTAACTTGTTTAAACTTACTGTTGTCACAAGAAGGAGACTCATGCTACACCGACTTTCTTGCAAATATCATGCATTCATAAGCACCCCGTCTCGTGTGTTCCAAAAATACGATATTTACTCCCCCAACAATCGGCGTTAAGGTTTCGTTCGACTGTCAAACTTTGTTACAAAACACAATGGCACGTACGCCTGGCAATATAACAATCTCTTATCTTACCTACGTTTGATACATCATAAACAATGTAGTACAGGGCGTATTTAACAGAAAATTCGGTGGAATTCCATTCGTCTACGAGCGGATCAACCACGAATACCTCATGGGGACTTGGTCTGGCGGAAGTAGCAAACGCGTTTTGCATTCTGGGTACATTCGTGAGTCACGCTTGCTATCGAAAACAACGCACGTCGGCTATGCATTTGAGCTGGGAGTTGCTTATCCACCCAAACACAATCAACTCCTATGGTTTAAGGTTCCTCAAATCGTGAAAAACTCGTTAAAAAGTTAAAACTGAAATTTGAATTAAAATGCAGTGGCGTGGCGCGCCGAAAAATTAATGCCAGTTTATAAATCCGCAGGTATGAAGTTTGTTTCCCCATTGTAAGCTATTCTGGATTGCAAAAGACTTATGGCGGGTGATGGTGTACTGTATTGGACAATGAAATTTAGACAGTTTGAAGGGGCAACTACAAGTCTACATCGATTAAACATGCCTGGTTATGGGAAATCCTTAAACACTACGAAGTTGTTAAATTCATTAAACGAATAATAATAACCGCAAAATAAATACAATACTGTGTCTGCTATTTATTGCAACTGAAAAATAAAATTTTGTTGAACACAGAATGAAGTCTGGCATGCACATAATAATGCAAATATCTATTTATGGAATCTGGATAGGCCAAGAAGGTCTGGCGGCTTGTTCAGTACCAGGAAAAAAAGTATCATTTTGCGTGACAAAACCCATCTGTAAAGTATTTAATTGACTTTAAAAAAGTAATACTCCATTTAGTTATAAATGTAAATACAGCAACAATTTTAAAATTGATTTTGATGTCGATTTGAAGTTCAATTTTGCGGCTTTGTCTTTAAGAAATGCAGGCATTCAAAAAACGTTGAATTTAGGAACAAAAAAGCCGTGGAAAGACAAGCCTTAGGGGAACAAAAATGGGAAAAAAACAGCCAATAAAAAAAAAAAAGAGAAACATTTCCGCAGAACAAAAGCCCAGGGGGAACGGACAGTAAACAGCCAAAGGAAAAAATATGCCGTGAAAAAAAAAAAAACAACGTCGCAGATAACCATAGGAGCCGAAGGAAAACAATCCGAGGAAAAAAAACTGAGGAACGAAAAAACAAGGAAAAAAACCGTTTCCTAGTGAAATTTCTTAACTAACCTAGGTTTGCTTAATAGTTCTAATGAGTGGTGCAGTGACAACCCGGACTACTACACTGTGGTGCATTCAGATTGGTGCTAATGACCTAGTTGTCGACGCACAATTAAGCCACAATCCCCTCTCCCAACCCAACCTATAAAAACAAAAAAACAAACAACACTAAAGAAAACAGTAAACAGTTTCTTTCGGTTATTTCCGTGGCCTTTTTTTTTTCGCTACTTCTTTTTTTCCTTTAACCTTTTTCAGTCTTTATTTTAGGCTAATCCACATCCGGAGTTTCATTTTCTGGCAGTGTGTTGCCGGCAGTTGTGATTAGTAGAGGTTTTACAATGTTTACTCTTCCCGGGTGAATCCTGCCCCCCCCCCTTCCCCTTCCTAACGCGAAGCGCGGTCTGATTGGGTAGTGTCCGAGGGACCATGCCGAGAAATGAAGCTTTTGAGTTGAATACTTTAATCAATCAAGAAAGAAAGTTAGAGGTTCAAAGCGATCATGTACCGCGCTATGTTTAACTAGAAGTTGAATGAAGTTGAATTGAAGATTTACATTATTAAGAAACTGTAAGTTGATCTGGTTGAACGAATACCGACCATGTTGATGTTTTTGTGACCTTGTATTCCGTGCCCACTCTCCATTAAGAGGGTGCTTTAGGGTTCAAAGTTTGGAACTGAACGTTTCACGACAATCTGGTCACAAAACATGAGACAATTCAACCCCCTCCAACACCCTCGGTGATTCCGCCACTGGTTCAGTCAATAATTAAAGGATAAAGAAAAACTAAGCCCAATGTTTCCGGAATTTTCTTTTGCAGTTTGTATGTTGTTGGTGAATATTAGTTCCCAAAGTAAAATTATTGACACTATTTTTTTACACCCACGAAGGACAAAAGTGCATTACGCCAATATTTAAACCACAACAAGCCTTACCCTATCCAGACTAAATTACTAAAGCTCAGTCTGCAAGTCATTGATTACTTCGAACGTCTCTATACCCGCGCGAGAGAAGTGGACTCGTCGTCATAGAGTGTGTAACAGCTAAAACGAACTTAATGTCGTAATTATTCGTCGTTACAGTTTATCATTATGCAACCTGCAACATGAAATGTGCATATTCGTCATTTCTGAAACCAACACCATAAAACAATCGAACTTCCGCAGTCATTTACGACCTGGAGGAAGTAATCCATAAAGGAGCGAAGCAGAAAAGCCAAAACTTTTCTGTCAAAATTCCATTGTCCAATACTGTACATCTGTCCGCTAGGGGAAAAGAGTATTTCATTGAGACCATTCTGAGACATGGTATCAACTAACATAAACACTTTGGCCAAGCAGGGAAACTCCAACTAACTAAAATGGACTAAAGATCAGCCTTGATTGTTTTAATGCTTTAATTTTATTCCTGGTGGTTTTTTTTATTCCTGGTGGCCTTTCAGTATACGTTATCAGCCACCTTTCCGAGGAGTGAGATATAACAATGTCGAGGCCCTCAGGACCGAGCCATTGTTGTATATCTCCGAGGAAAGTGGCTGATAACCTATTTATCACCCAATTTCACGATCTCAGTCCGACAACAATAGTACAGCACGCACACAACAAAGAACGAATCGTGCTGACGTTCTTTTGCTCGGAAAGGTCGAAAATGCAACAAAGATGTCATTGTTGACAGCACTGTTATTCCTTGCTTAGTGAAAGGTTCTGTGCTCTTGTTTATTGATTGTAACTCGATTCCTAAGTGCCCCATCACCTACCGCGGAAACTCAACGACGGCAGCCCCTTAAGATGATTTCTCTAAAAAAAATTTTTAGGAGAAGTTGTTCGAAGGGGCTATTCGGCGTTGATTTTCCACGGTACTGAATCGCAAATAACCTTTATAGTTCAGTGTCACAAGAAAAAATAAATAACAAAACGAAAGCATTTTTTCTTGTTTAAGCTAAACCAGCTCTTCACGGTACTGTTCTTAATCTTAACCGAGACTGTAACGTCCTTTTTGACATGTGGAGCAAGCGTGATATTCTTAAATTCATAAGCAAGCGTGATATCCAGGCGTGATATCCAAGAGTAGGCGTGATATCCGATATCACTCCTCCTTTTGTATCTCAATCCTAAACCATTTGTTGGAATATCGTCGTGTTCCATTGTTAAAGGAGGATTGAGATCGTGAAATTGGGTGAATGTGCTGATTTGAGCAGTATTCCACTGTCAACAATGCTCAGTTGCTGTGTATTAAATGCTAGAAGCTTAAAACGCAAAACAGGAGAATTGTACTTTTTGCCAACAGATGGGGATTATGACTTGATCGTTGTGGAGACCTGGCTTAATGATATGCTACCAGATGGGCTGCTAAAGCATAATTTTTCAATACCAATTGGTATGAAAAAAGCGTGGCTCTAAGACTGGTGGAGTTGTCCTGTTTGCTGAAAGAAAAATTGAGCACTTATCCTCATCACATTCTCTGAGGTATCGGAAGCTATCTGTATTCATCTGGAATATGAGGTTAGAGTCATATTGGGCCATATCCCCAACAACTAAGAACGATGATGTAACTTGTAATTATAATTTGTTTTACTAAACCTAAACTGTCGACCAGATTACCTAATATTATTGTTGTCAACAATACATCACGTGTATTGCGGGTTTACTGTAAATTCCGTTCTAGAACACAAGAGATGTTATTAGGTCTTGAGCAATTGGTTACCACGCCAACAAAGAGCTGACACAATTGTAGACCTCTTTTTGGTAGTTAATAGACGTCTAGAGTTTGATATTGATGTTGCAGATCACTTTTGGATATAGCGACCACAAAATTGTTAACTTTCGCATTGTCGTGTGAAAGGCACGCCATTCGCCTGAATAGCCAGTTTCTTCTTACAACAAATCCTAAATTTTGATCTGCGAAGGAAATCACTATCGATTATAGACTGGGCTGGCGTCTTTGTCAGTGTTATGATGTAGATGACGTAAGGGTGATTTTTCACTAGGTGTTGTCCGCTCCTGTTGCCCTGTGCACCACACTTAAACAGCAATATTCCATTAGGAAAACTAATTATCCCAACTCTTAAAGCTGGTCTTAAAGAAGCGGAAACTATGGAAAAGTTCAAACTTTTCAACGATAATTTTGCTAAAATCTCATATACGAACTGTGGTAAGGACTTTTCTAATGCTATATGTGTTAGAATTCATTAGGTTAATTCTGAACTTAAAGTAATTGCCAGAGGTAATCCTTCCGCGTTGTTTAGGCTTGTTAAGGAAAAACCTGGTGTATCACGTGACATCCACCTTTTTGTTCCGGGGGTAGTTTAGCAACTCATAATCTGAATAATAATATTTTAAATGACCTATTACTGGAAAATTTCATTGTTGGTAGCGATGTAACACTAGTCTTTCCGTCACGTTGCAACCACTGTTTTTGTACAGACGGATGAAAACCTATTTACGTTGCCTTTTGGACTTAAATGTCAGACTGATTGAGCGGAGAATTTAACCCACGGTATTTGGGTAGCGCTGAGCCAAAGTGACACTGGCCGTGTCAGTATGGCTGAGCGGTAGGACCTAGGCATTTAGTTTCAAAGATCGTGGATTCAATTCCCCGATCAGAGTCTGACATTTAAGTCCAAAAAGGCAACGTAAATAGGTTTGCATCCGTATTTATGTAACCCTTCTCGAGCCAGTTTGGGTTTCCGTCTTTTAATAATAATTGTTTTTATACAGTAGTTTTCTCACCAAATGCCATCGTCGACATCGTTTCTTCATTTAAAAACAAATCATGCGCTGCCCCTGATGGCTTTTTTGCAGTTTTTTTACAAGACGTTTACCTGTGAACTTCTTATGCCTCCTTTCCGTATTCTTGATACCTCAGTTAAATCGGGAAAGCTTACTGAATGTTGGAATAAGCACGGGTTACTGGTCTTCAAAGGGGTAATGCTGTGGACGCAAGTAACTATAGACAAATATCACTTCCGTGTGTACCATGCAAGGTATTGGAGCGTTTCATTAGCAAACAACTTTTAAACTTTCTAAATGAACATGACTTATTACACCGAAGCCAATTTTGGGTTTACGGCAGATAGATCTACCACACTTCAGTTGTTACAATATTTAGATTATTGGACATCTGGAGTGAAGGTTGGTGCATCAGTTACCACCATAATGATTGATTACGACAAGGCTTTTGATTCTGTCTCGCATATTAAACTTTGTCACAAGTTAGTTGGTTACGGGATTGCCGGCAACATCCTGCTTTGCTTCACTGACTTTCTGTCAGGCAGAACGAGTGTGTAGTGTGTGTGTGTGTGTGTGTGTGTGTGTGTGTGTGTGTGTACGTACTTATGTCGCTAATGCTTTGCAGGTAACAAGTGGAGTCCACAGGGCTCAACTTTGAGTCCCTTTCAGTTTTTTTTATGCATTAACGACCTCGAAACGATTAACCCGAAAATGTGACAATGCCCAAATTCGCAGATAATTTGAAATTGCGTCATGGGATTTTTAATAATCAAGATTACCAAGAACTCGTATTCTCTTTAGAGATGTTCGAGAGCTGGTTTGGTAAACGAGAGTTACGAATCTCTACTTCTACATGCAAAGTGTTTCCCAATGGCACGAAAAATAAATTCTTAACTTGATCGGTGCTCCTCTTGAAAATTAGACAGAGCTAAGGATTAGGGTATCTGATTCTCGAGTGACCTTTAATGTGACAGCAATTGTAACTCGTATTGTTAAAGCCGCTGGGCAAGGCGTGCCAGGCGTGCTTTTGTTTCTAAGGACCGCAAAATCATCATTTTGTGGTTTTTGTGTATCTATCAGACCTATTTTGGAATGTAGTGCATGGTCATACGGATTTCCGTGTGCAGTTTAATGAAGCAATCAAATAAGTTGGATAATCTTGTTCTACACCATGCCAGCTTACCTTTGCACCATGGTTTCATCCTCATAGGCAACCGTGTGTAGTGGTATGACGTCATCAATATGGCCACCGACATGTGTGAAATCACCATGTACACCTTTGCAACCACTTAACCCATTTACTTTTTCTTAGAGCTCATTTTAAAGCTACTAAGACGCACTATCTGTAAAATCCCGTGCTTCGATATAGAAAAGAATGGACTGTGCAGAATGTGTATCTGAAGAACTGAGCCAAAACCACACGCGAAAAAAATATGGTATATAATGTACCGAAATATTAGACCTTGTTTTTTCGCGTGTGCTTTTGGCTCAGTTCTTTCGATATAGAAAACGCAGAGAGTTTCACGGCTATGGCTGCCCAACATTAAAATATCTATTTCTTAACACACGTTTTGACGGTTAGTTAGAAATAATGGCTAAACTATGAGACTGATTAGTATTAAAAAACGCTTAAACGTATAAAATACGGATGTAAGCCTTAAAAAACTTGAAGCCTTAAAGGAACAGATATTAGAAAAAGACATGTAAGCCATCAGCGTCTCACTAATACGTGTAAAAGAATCTCCAGCGACCAAAAAAACAAGCTGGAGCTTCTTTTACACGTATTAGTGCGACGCTGATGGCATACATGTCTTTTTCTAATATCTGTTCCTGTAGGGGCTTTATGTGTTTTAAGGCTTACATCCGTATTTTATACGCTTAAGCGTTTTTTAATACTAATATCCCTTATTTTTTTTTCTTGTTTCAGCAAGAATAACACAGAAAAGAACACTGTAATCACCTTAAAATAACTGTTATAAGAGAGTCTTTTCCACGGCTGATTCGTTTTATACTGCTAAGAGTGACTTTTGCACCCAATTTCATGTTTTTAGCATCACGAGGAGGTTCTGGGGCCGGAGGGGGTCACTAATGGCACTTTGGGTATTTCATTGGGGTCCATGGCTGGTTCGATTTTTACTGTTAAGAAAGACTTGTGTACCAAATTTATGTTTTCTGCAAAATTCCTGCAAAAATTTGGTACTCCACTTAATGATTTCTGCCCAGTGCTCTGCAATAATAATTGCTCTGCCGATGCGAATACTGCAGTAACATCAAAATCCTGTTCAAAAGGCCCTTATCGGTGTTAATACCTACATTTTGAGCTGTACAAATTGAAAATTGGTTCATTGGTTCGATGTCTAGGTGAGAGCAAAAGTTCTAACCCATTTGGCTTTCCGTGTCAAGAATAATGTAGTTACATTAAAATAGCATGGGAAAGGCCCTAGGCCTTGTCCATACCTACGTTTTAAGCGATAGAACTTGAAAATCGGTTCTGTGGTTCGATCTCCAGGCGAGGACAATGAGTCCCAACAGCAAAATTAATGATTTCTGCCCAGTGCTCTGCAATAATAATTGCTCTGCCGACGAGAATACTGCAGTCACAGCAAAATCGGGTTCAAAAGGCCCTGGTCGGTGTTAATACCTAATTTTAAGCTATACAAATTGAAAATCGGTTCATTGGTTCGATCTCTAGGTGAGAGCAAAAGTTTTAGCCCATTTGGCTTTTCGTGTCAAGAATATTGTAGTTACGTTAAAATAGCCTACGAAAGGCCCTAGGCCTTGTCCAGACCTACGTTGTAAAAATCGGTTCAGTGGTTCGGTCTCCAGGTGAGGGCAAAGAGTCCCAACAACAACAACAACAACAACAACAACAACAACAACAACAACAACAACAAGAAATGGCCATGCTGTGGACGCCGAACGGTTTGATTGTTGTCATTAAAATGTGTAATGTGGTGAAATAGTTACGACACGACAGCAAATACCGAATTTCGTTGGTCTATGTCAATTCTGGGCGAGACTATAGGAGTTCAAAGTTTGACGTTTTACATGGAAGTTCATGCTGAGGCTTACATAAGGACCGCTACCGCGGTCCTTGATACGTACAATAGTGGATATATGAACAATTCCTGAATTTAAACAACTGCAATGTTAGGTCTGAAGATCCAACGGCATAACTGGGCTTAAACGAATGGTGAAGATGTATGTTTTCCAACAAGGGTAATTAAAAGGATGCATTAGAATTAGGAGCTAAGCTACGGCAGTTTATCTATACTGTAGCGGCATGCTTTTTGTGCCGTTTTATGACAAATTCCATCTTTAAACTGCTGCAGTAGCCGTTCTAATTCAAATAAATAGATTTGATTAGGTTTAGATTAAAAATTAAGATGTGTATTTTCAAACAAGGTAATTAAAACGATTTATTTTAATTAGAATCTCAGCTACGACAGCTAATCTAAAGTGTAGTACTGTGTGTTTGAAAATTTATTAACCACAAGTTCCACCTTAAACCTGCTGCAGTAGCTGCCTGATTAAGATAAATAGATGTGATTAGGCTTACATGAAAGATGAACATGTATGTCTTCCAACAAGGATAGTTAAAGAAAATTATTTTAATTAGGCGCTAAGCTACCACAGTTTATCTACATTGTAGCGCTGTGCTTTTTGCGTCTACTACCACAAGCTCCGTCTGTAAACTGCTGCAGTAGCCGTTCTAATTAAGATAAATAGATGTGATTAGGCTTAAATGAAAGATGAAGATATACGTTTTCCAGCATGAATATAGTTAAAACGATTTATTTGTATTAGGAACAAAGCACGAAAGTTTACGTATATTGTAGTGGTGTGCTTTTTGCATCGTTTTGGACAAGTTCCATCTTTATACTGCTGCATTAGCCGTTCTAATTAACAATTTAGATGTAATTAGGTGTAATTTGGAATAGTTAGTAGATAATAGATGTAGTTTTCCAACAATGGTAATTAAAACGATTTATTGCAATCAGGAGCTAAGATATGGCAGTTTATCTGCATTGTACCGCTGTGCTTTTTGTGTGTATTTACCATAAATGTTCTCTACGTGTGCATGGAGGCTAGTACGTCACAATCCTTGTTCCCTAGAATTTGAGGTCAAATTATCGTTCGTTTCGTTCGAGCGAACTGTAATCCGTTTTTATTTGAGTGCCATAACAGCTGTGGGTTTTATGGGGATAAAAGCGTTTTTTTTTTATAAACGGCTAAGCTGTTTGTCGTTTATATAGTTGCCTTAGCAATGATTGTGATGCAGACGGGGAAGGCAGTCATTGTGACAAACAATACAAAAGCATTAAAAAAATTAAATGAATGGGCGAGCATGTTTATTCTTTCACGGCAGCAATGGAAAAGGGAAGCATGTTCATTCTTTGCACGGTATCAATTTAAAAAAAAAGAAGAGCATGTTTGTGCTTTGTACGGTAGCAACTAAAAATGGGCGCATCTTCATTCTTTGCACGGTAGCAATAAAAAGGAAGAGCAGTAGGCAGTGTGAACAGTGTGAAGGGTACTGTCGATTACGCAGCCATGAGTCGGTAGCGAACGAAATATCGCTACGAACACTGTTGACGGAAAACTATGGGCTATCAAACTCGAGGCCGCAAAAGAAACAAGATTCGAAAACAAAATAAGGGCAGATTGACACCATGACTTCTTGCAAAGATCCGGCGTATGTTATGTCAGGAGCAGCTAACAACAAGAATTTAAAGGGTTGGGGAGGAGAATTTGTGACCGAGACCCTCCCCACTGAAACGTCTTAGATTCATTCCCTATAAGTTCCGTTTGAGTTTATGGAGGGCGCCATGAGTTTTATGTGGGAATTTACTCAATTGTCAGCCTAAAATTAAACTAAACTAAACTAGCTTGTATTTAATTATTATTTAGTTTAGCTTAGTTGCAGTTTAGTTTACTTTAGATTTTGGCTGAAAAATGAGCAAAAATTACCAGATGGAACGCGTTGCGCCCTCTTAAAACTCGGATGGAACTAATAGTTATGAATGTAACACGTTTCAATAGGGATTTTTTTTAGAGTTACAAATTCTCCTCCCCAACCCTGTAAATTCTTGCTAATAGTAATAATTCACCACGCTTTTACGCATACTGAATAACAAAAGAGTAACAAACAGCATATGATAAGAACGTGATATGCCAAAGCGTCACTAATCAGCAAACAAAAACAAGCTCGCTTTTAAGGTAAGGTTTAACTGAACCGAAGTCAAAACAGAAAAGGAAAAGTAAAGGAAAGAATAAGCTTTCCTGTACGATTGCATATACTACAATGTTGTTGCACTGTTTAGTCCACTTGAAACCTTACAGCTGTATTAAAATGTGTTTGTTAACAGTTTTTACTACACGTTAAAAAAAGGGATTGATTGGTGACTGCACGCAGCCACTTACTGAAAAACGCCATCGCCTTTGATGGGCAAAGATTGGATAGTTATTTTTGATTTCTACCTAAACATTTCGATCTGTTGGGTTTGAGCAACATCAAAAAACTTCAACAAGAAGAATCTGTAGAAGTAAGTAGACCAGCTATCACACCAAAGGCTTTGAAAGCTAAATTTACTGAAAAATGGCAAACAGCTAAGCGTCATGAATCATCAGTTCAGTTGGGTGATGAACGGGTGACGAACGGAAAGGTGACGACTTGAATGAAGAATAGTAAAAAAAGGTAGGTGAATATGCGTAAGTTGTGTGTTTTGCTCTGTGTTTATCTAAGTCTTGTTAATTCCAATCTAACTGGCGTTAAATTTTACTATACTAATAAAAGCGGTAGCATTTACTACAAAGTTTGACCTCGTTCTCCCACGTTAAAGCCGAAATTCCATATGCTTAATGTCAGAGTATCACGAATTAGAAAACAAAAAAACCAACTCGTTTGATGTTTTAGGTACGGTTTAACTGATGCGAAGCCCAAAACAGCAAAGAAACACAAGTAATCCTTCCTGTAAGGTTTCATATACCGCCGTGTTACTGTACTGTTTAGACCACGTGAAACCTTACTGCTGTATTCAACTAATAGACTCACAAATAAAATTAAAATCAACGGTCAACTTTCAAAGTTATTGTAGGAATACTATACTATATACTTTAAAATTTAGTAACATACAGTTTTAATAAATAAATTTTCTGATTTAAAACAAATTTGAATTGCAAAAGTAAACTTGAACATTACGGTGACAATAAATTCTATGATTTTCCAGCCTCTAACGTTGAAAATTCGTAAGAATTCCATACTTTTCAAGACGTGGAAAAGGACCTTATGAGATTTCGCACTTTGCCATATTTCAATGCGCCGTTCGAACCCTGTATATGCTACACACTTGCCTACTTTCGAAGCTACATTTTTTAGCATTCTTCAACTCAAGTCGTCTCCTTATTGATGGTACATACACTACTTTTCAAAAGTTTAGATTGAAGATTTCAAGCCTGTAATTTCATTTTTATTTTCAACGATATTTCCAGGTTTTCATGGACTCTAGCACGAACCCTGAATTACTTAACTTGTAGGTTTCTACCAAGCACACTAAGAGATTGTTTTTTACGATTTTTCAGCGATGTCATTTAGCCGAGTAGTAAGCACCAATCTGACCTATCGTACAGTAAAAACTGTAAAGACGTGGTGATTGCAGCAGTAAGGTTTTACGTAGACTAAACAGTACAGCAACACTGCGATTGTGGTGTATAAAACCTTATTTAAAAAAGTTTGTTTTCCTTTGCTGTTTTGACTTCGGATCAGACTGTTAAACCTTACCTTAAATTCAAACGAGGTCTTTTTGTTTTCTAATAATTAACAGTTGCTTATTTAGATTTCCAATAAATTTCCTGTTGTATTACATTTGATTGTAAAACAAGTGAGCGCCATAAGTTAGTTAGTTTAGTTTAGGCCTATTTAGATTATTATTTTTTTGAATATTTGTTGAAGGAGCGGTAACCCTTCACGCATTTTCTTCCCCACAAACAGTTTAATATAGTTGATGATACCACATTCCTCGGACGATTCCACACTTCCTCGGACGTCGCTTTACCAAAACTGTGCATTGAATCTCTTACACCGGTCCTTTGTTGGAAAATTCGTGCTATAAGACTTTGCATCCATTTGAACTTTCTATATGCTATTTAAATAGCAAATTAATAGTGAACGGTACAATGTAAAAAAAAAAAAGTACACGCTCAAAACGTGTTCGTTATTTGGCTCCTTGGTGAATTATCAAATATAGAGCTTTAGAGATTTGACACAATCCCAGGTGATGCCATGGCGCCAGTTTAATATAGAGCAGCGTCAATATGACGAATTACGATGCGAATGGGCATCGTGTTCCCATCTCCCTCCCCCTCCCAACCAACTGGAGGTGGCTGCCTCATTGTCAAGCCAGAGCTTCTCACGCCTTACGTCTGTCAGTCATGGGACACCAATCTCCACCATCACATTTTATTAAATCTAGAATTGAGTAAATAATTTTAGAGCAGATGTGTTAGTGTGTGTGTCAGGGTGTCTCAGAAGTCATGGTCATAAAACGACAGGGAGGTAGTACTGATCACATCTATAAAAAAAAAAACTAAAAAAACATACGCCGAAAATGACTCGTTTCCGCGATAACGGGGCCTGTTTCCCAGGGTGACACAGGCATAGTCAGCCAACTTTCAGGGGCAGCGCACCACATGCTTAAAAAATGAAACCACACGTGAAGACACGCTTAGGAAGGAACCGTTCCTTACAAAGTTATTGCTCATCCGTCCTAGACGAGGCGCCCACACATTAGGGTTGTAGGTCCCCCCCCCCCCCTTTTTTTTTGTAATTGCTAGAAACAATGCAAAATGCCAAAAAAAATAGTAAGTTGGAATCGCCTAGACAGTGGCTTTCACCACTACCCCAGAAGGAACCTTTCGTGCCTCATGCAGACTGAAAACGCTGTTGCACACTGCCATGACGAAATTAGGAGTTCATAACAAATGTTCGAAGTGGCCCCCGGTTGCTCGAATGCATGACGTCGCTCTTCTACTGAGA
>JAHWFP010249543.1:0-12497 GCA_023313725.1 Lithobius niger
ATAAAATAGTTTTATTTCGTATATTTTTACGCCCCCTTGCCTTTTTCTTGGGAGGTAATCTCTCCCATCCCCACCCCGCAGGCCGCAGCTAGTAGTTATGCCACAACCAGTCGATAACAGAAACTTTCGAATAATACAAGAACACAAAAACAAGTTAATAGATTATTTGTTCCGTGTGTCGTTGTGTCCCTATGTATCTGTCTTAGAATAATTAAAAAGCGTAACAAAAATATGTATAACGTGGTAAATACGTGATTAAACAATCACAAGTGTATGATTAAAAAACGTTGAAGTTTTCAACCGTAAACACTCTAGTCTAGGAGCTAGCTCAGCGCACGTATACACTTTTATGTATCCTCAGTTTGACTGCTTGGCATTCTTACACACCTACATGTAGGAGTGTTAAACGCAATTGGTCACGTGGTCCAAATCATGGTCGTTTGGTCGCCATATTGGATGCCATATTGGGAACTACGCCCAATGATATCTCCATTACCTGTGGTCCGATTTTAACTTTCTTATAGTCCATTTTAATAGCCGTTAAATGCCTTACAACTTTTGCGGTATGGCTTTTTTGATTAACCCATTAGTTTGAGAAAAAACGTGATTTTAATGAATATTACGTGAAAAATGCCGTTTCTTCAGTAAATTCTTTATAAAAGTGCAAGAAAGTTGCTATTAGAAACAGATCTACACGGGAAAATGGTTGTTGATTAAATAAACTAGCTTAGCCAACCATGTTCCATAATAAAGACATATTTTCCAATAGTATCAGAAGGTACTATGAATGGACTCAAATGCGATCTTTGTAATCGCATCACGCAATAGCCACTGCATCAATTAAAACCAGATTTTGTGCATTGATAGTAGTAAACCTAGAGATAGTTTGTAAAAAAAAATCCGGAATCGGACATGTTGAAGAGTAATGAAGGTGACAAAATGGGGCCAAAAAATGGGCCAAAAGCTAACATGCCAAACAACGAGGTCATAGATTATGCTTGACATCTTAGTTTGTTCATGCAAAGTTTGTTTTGGCAGATCAAAGGTTCTTTCTTTTTGATTAGTTTTCCCGACCAAACTATGACGTCATGAGCAGTTTTTATATATATTGGTTATAAACCAAATTGAAGACATTTTCACTTCTTATCGGCCAATTTTGACGTTTGAATACACCATTTTGAAGGTTTTTTCACTAGCCTTCCAATGGTCTTAACCCCAAGCAGGTACAAGGCAAAATGATAATTTTACTAAGGATTTTTGGTTTTAAAATGATTTTAGCATATCCAATATTATTTTAAATCAATATGTTTTTAAACCAATATGTTTTCAATGGTGTGAGCATTTCGGCATATGCTACGTCAACAACGTTGTTTTCATGATACTATCTAGATAAGTAGCTAACTACCTTAGCGGCCTTTCTTGGTTGAATGATATCACTGCTTATCTAGTTTTTGGAAATTTGGTGGCTTCCTTATGTCAGTTATAGTTTTGGGTGGATTACAACTACGTAGCATGCTCATTTCACAGAATGTTTTAGCATTATAAACTTGAAAAAAAAATTTGGAAGAGGGAAGTGGGAAACCCATCCAAACAGCAGTGAAAGAGGAGCCCGTTCCGTTATGTCGAAAGTGGAAATGATGGTTTGTTTATTTTTTTTTTTTTTTTTTTTTTTTTTTTTTGGTGTGTTGGTTTATTTACTGGCTTGAATTGATGCATCACATAATAACAACTACATCAATTATAAACACCAGATTTTGATAGCGGTTCACTAAGATGTGGTTTGTAAAATTAAAAAAAAGTTAAAAAGGACCTGTTGTTGAGGAACAACGCCATCCAGCGCTACGAAAGCAAATGGACAAAGAAACAAGACGCAAGGTCAACCGAAAAGTTGAGCCACAATGCTGTTGCCAATGCACTCGAAATGCATTCTCAAACACTTGCCTGTGTTGGTGTATCGTTTGTTGGTTTGTTTGTTGGTGTATTCATTTGTTTGTTGGGTGATTTTTTTAATTTGTTTGTGTGTGGTTTTGTTTGTTGATTTGTTTGTGTATTGGTTTTTTGGTATGTGCGTTTGTTTATTGCTTTGTTGATTTGTTTGTTCGGTGGCTTGTTTGTTTTGTTGTTAGTTTGTTGGTTACCTAGTTCGCTTCGCTTCATTTTGTCGACAGTGTAAGTGATGACGCCCTAGTCGATACAGAGGGATTTGCTCTTAACCTTACTGTATCAAATCTGTTAAAGAAGCAAGTGACAGGATGCTAGCCCATACTTTTCCCACATCAATTACTTCAAACGTGAGTGAAGCTGTGATTTGTTCTACTGACCGTTTATGTTAATGCTGTATCATTACCTTGATAAGTGGCAAACTATGAACTGTGGATTACGGTGACAGAGAAAACGAGGGTACTTTACTCCGCAAATGCAAAGGAGCATGCGAACCTGAGGATTTTCCTAGGCCCTGTTATTGCCAGAAATTCTTTGGAGAAGATGTAAGGGTTTAAATGGTTGAGAATTATGTGCTGTGACTTTTAAATTAACAAAACACTTGATTTGGAACAGCAAGGTTAAGTGCAAATCCTCCATAAATAACCTTCTCATACTGTTGGAAAATATGTCTTTATTACGGAACTTGGTTGGCTAAGCTAGTTTATTTAATCAACAATCATTTTCCAGTACAGATCTGTTTCTAATAGCAACTTTCTTGCACTTTTATAAGGAATTTACTCAAGAAACGGCGTTTTTCACGTAATACTCAATAAAATCACGTTTTTTCTCAAAAACTAATGGGATTATCAAAAAAGGTCACACCGCAAAAGTTGTAGGGCATTTCACGTTGATTAAAATGGACTACAAGAAAGTTAAAATCGGACCAAAGGTAAGGGAGATATCATTGGGCGTAGTTCCCAATATGGAGTCCAATATGGCGGCCAAACGACCATGATTTGGACTACGTAACCAATTGTGTTTAACACTCCTGTAGGTGTGTAAGAATGCCCAGCAGTCAAACTTAGGGTACATAAAAGTGGATACGTGCATTGAGCTAGCTCCTAGACTAATCAGAAAAAAAGGTAAAGACTCTTGAAAACAGCACGCGCCCGGCTTGTAGCATTTGAATTTAGCCCTTCTCGACCGTAACTCTATCTAGCGGCCAAGCGGTGAAACGTATCTTTATCGCTTCACTTTCCTACCATACGCGAGTAAGCAGTCGATGTACTTTTTCTCTCTCTTTTTCCACCCTGCACGTACCCTTGAAACGTGTCGGGCATTTATATAAATAATAACAGGAGCCTACAGATAATAATAATAAAAAAAGGTCACATATTTTTTTGTAATGGCGGAAAAACTGACATCGAATTGTTTCGTGTACGCTATTGTGTTGAGCTGTATAGGGAACATGTATCTTCGCCCGGTTTGTACTAATGCAAATTTCTGAACTTTTTTTTATAGGGATGGTGGGACGATCACTTTTGATAGATTTGATACTTTGAAAGTTTTTTTTTAATGTATTTATTATTTTCAGAAAGTGGGGTACGTGGACGAGTTGTATGCATTTGAGTCCAGGAAAAAATATTCCAGTGTAAATATCCGCGGTGTGAATATCCCCTTTCCTGGAAAAAAAAATATCCCTTGCAGTTATAATGTATTCTTATTAGTCAATAAATACGATTAAAGTGGGTTTTTCGCTGTTCCTACACTCCCAAAGGGGGAATAGGGGAGAATATGGCATTCGGGTAGTGTGCAGTCATAAATGGAGGTGGCGGGTCACACTTCGCGCGGGATGGTTAAACATCCTACAGGCTCCCCCACTTACAACTGCCAGAAACTCACTGCCGGAAACATAGGACGAACGAAGAATAAACTCAGTACACAATGTGTGGGAATGGTCCGTGGTATATTAGATATGCGAAGGGGGAGTGGAATACGCCCAAACCACATCCCCATTTACCACTGACTGAGGGGAGGATTTTTTTTTTCAACACAACATTAGGGAACTTAAATTTTAATTAAAAATTCAGACTCATAAAGAAGATGTCGTATTTCCCCAAATTCATGTTTTCTATTTTGTGCAAGGTGTATTTTTCCTGGAGATATTTACACGGGGGATATTTACACTGGGTTATTTTTCCCGGGGATATTTTTACTGCTTACTATATACATTCTTCCATGAGACTTGCGCCCCCCCCCTCCGAAACTAAAATTCGGAGCCGGATAAATGGACCTCAGTCGGAAATAAGGCGGCTGGACACGAAACAGGGGGACAGAGGGGAAAATTAACTACACATTTTTGCCTTTCACCCCCCCCCCCCTACCCAACTCTCACCACCCCAACAATTATTTTTTCTCCGATACGCCCCTGCAGTGGAGTAAGGAGGTAACTCCAGAGCAAGGGGCCGAAAAAAAGTCCCCCCAAAATCCCAGTAAAATAGTACGTAACTGGGAAAAGATCCCACGGAAAAAAAAATCCTGGAATAAAAATCCTCAGAAAAAAACACGATGATTTACTGGGAAAAATGTATTTCGAGCAAACTCCCCAGCATAAAATCCCAGGAATAAAAATCCACGGTCAAAAAATTCCCTGTAAAATATTCCCCGGAAAAAAACATTCCAAGGGAAAAATAACCAAAATAAAAATCCTCGGAAAAAAAAAACATAAGAAAATACTACACAAGCTCTATAAGATCTACAAGACCTATTTAATTAAAAGTAATCAAAATCTCGTGCTCTTGTCGATTTTGATATGTAAAGGATCTAGATATGTTCTTGCAAATTTGTCCCTCTTCGTCCCGATTTAACCTCAGCAGTTGAAAACGACGTTAATTCGAATATTTCCTTTCCTATCCTTAGTCTTGATGAGGACGCTGAAGTAAGTGTACATTTAATGAATTTATTTAATGAATAAATTTAATTTACGTCTAAAATCTGAAACGGTAGTCGGAAAACGTCAAACAAAAACTGTAACAATATGATAACTTCCGTGATTGGCTAGGGCATGCGTCTGCCTCGCATCACAAACCAATTCAATATTATTTTATTTAGGGAAGAAAGCGTCTTTAATAGGATGAGCTGAGAGTTTTGGAGATTTTTTTTTCGTTTATATTAAGTCTTAGAAATTAAATTTCATAGAAATTTATTTTCTTATAAATTCTCAGAATTTTTATTCCGAGGATTTATTTAACAGGGCTGTTTTTTCAGTGGGATCATCTTTTTTCTGGGACTATTTTACCTGGATTTTTTATTCAGGGAATTTTTTCCGGGATTCATCATTCAGGGCATGGCCTGCGCGCTCCTCAGTACGTAGTGACATGCTTAAGAAAAAAGGAGAGCCACTTGGGCAAGGGGGGGGGGGGGCAATTTTCTTTTTTTTCTTTTACCAGCCATAAAATATAAAACTCTTCTTCCAAAACGTTTTCGTGCCACAAATAACACCAAAAGCGCTGAAAATAGTTTGATTACCACCAGTCACGTACGTAAAATCATATCAAAAACATAAAGGGCTTAAAAGAAACCCAAGTTTTAGCCATTTGGATAGCAGAGGCGTCGGAGTGGGTGGGGCCTGGTATACAAACATGCACGAAATAGAAGAAGCTTGGTTTTTTTTAACAAAATATACAAATATAGATATGTAAACGAAACACAATGTGTGTGCGCGTGTGTGTAATTCAACGAGTTGGAAGCTAGCATGGCATAGGTCACTGGGCAGTAGAGCAGGGTGGATTCAAAGGGGACGTGGTATTCCCTGTCCCACCCCCTTCCCCAACCGAATTCCCCCAAAAAATCCAACCCTAAAAATAGCTAATATTTGGTAAGCATTTTTATGAACTTTTTTTTTATTGAGGTATCCAGGGCTCCAACCAACGAACTTGGGATCACAACTCGTAGATGCTCCTCCCACCGAGCCACCTCTTCAATGATTAAAGAATACGTGAGGCGGAATTGTCTCAGCTATGATCCTGAGTCCGTGGTCGAGTCCCATCCGCGTCATCTCAGAGAAATATAAATCCGTAATGAAAACTTATCGATCTTAAGCAATTTTCAGTGTGTGATTTCGCTGTGACAACAGCAAATTCGTACACTCAAAATAGCCGATATTCGATAAGTCTTTATTACGGAATAAAGGCTTACCGAATCTTAGCTTTTGTCAGTGTATGATTTTCGCTGTAATTGTGCTGTTGTTTCCCTTATTCCTGTGTAAGTCCGTAATAAAGGCTTACCGAATCCTAGCTTTTTCCTGTGTAGGCCTACGATTTTCGCTGTTGTGATTCCTTTATGCCTGTGTAATAAGTTCTTAATAAAGGCTTACCGAATCCTAGCGTTTTTCAGGGTATGATTTTCGTTGTTGTGCTATTGTGTTTCCCTTTTTCCCATGTAATAAGGCTGTAATAAAGGTTTTAGTAATCTTCGTCTGCCACCAGAATATTAGAACTGTATGAACATTTACCATTCCGTGAGTTTGTAGTATGTGTTCATGATTGAATGATTAATGTTAACATCGGGAGGGCCAAGTGAAGGAGGATGCGCTGATTGAGTGAGCGAAGCGAACGAAAATCAGCGTTTGTTAGTCTGTGCGCTCAAAAATCGGGTTAAATAGACTTAAGCATGTGAAACATGGGCATACAATAAGCCAAACCATATCCATGGCTGAAGTAACGGCTATTTGGGCAATGGCAAACGTAAAAATTATGAATTAGAAAATTTATAGACACTCCAGACAAAAAAGATAGAAGTGACTATTGAACAGTGGAATTTTTTGCATTCACAGTCCTATGAAAGTTGTGGTATCCACCCAAAACCAAAACTGGTATAAGAGCAGCCGCTAAGTTTCTAAAAAGGGTCGGCCTTTCAAAGTAGTGATATCATTCAACCAGGAAAAGGCTGCCAAGGTCAATCCTATTAACCAAGTTAATCGCACGGAATAATGCTTTGGACGTTAAATGAAAACTTGAAGATTGCTACGCTAGTACCAATCTTCTAGTTTTCATTTAACTTTCGAAGTATTAGTAGGTGCGATTAACTTGGCTAATAGGATTAACCTTGGCGGCCTTTCCCTGGTTGAATGATATCACTACTTTGAAAGGCCGACCCTTTTTGGAAACTTGGCGGCTTCTCTTACACCAGTTTTGGTTTTGGGTGGATAAAGGTTTACCGAATCGTAGCTATTTTCAGTGTATGGTTTTCACTGTGTTGCTGTTGTGTTTCTTTTATTCATATGTAATAAGTCCGTAATATAGGCTTACCGAATCTTAGCTTTTTTTAGTATACGATTTTCGCTGTTGTGCTATCGTGTTTCCTTTTTTCCTATGAAGTAAGTCCGTAATAAAGGCTTTTCGAATCTTAGCTTTTTTTTAGTGTATGATTTTCGTTGTTTCTCGGACAGTGTTTCGAGACAGGTGATGTAAGCACTTTTGTGCCAAATTTCCCTACTTTCTTGTCCACTGAAATTATTCTGAAAAAAAACAACCTTCAGAAATGCCACTGAAAGATAACTGGAGCCGTTCGACATGTGACTGATAGCAAGAATTTATAGGGTTGGGGAGGAGAATTTGTGATTGAGACCCATACTGAAACGTCTTAGACACATTCGTATTAGTTCAGTCTTAGTTCATAGAGGGCGCCATGTGTTTTATGTATGAATTTCTACTCAATTGTTAGCCAAAAATTAAACTAAACTAAACGAAACTGGCTTGTATTTAATTATTATTTAGCCTAGCTTAGTTGTAATTTAGTTTATTTTAGATTTGGGCTGAAAAATGAGCAAATATTACCAGATGGAACACGTGGCGCCCTCTGAAAACTCGGACTGAACTAATAGGGACGAATCTAACATGCTTCAATATGGACTTCTTAGAGTTACAAATTCTCCTCCAAACCCTATAAATCCTTGCCGATAGTGATCGTTACTAATCTGTGAAGCGTGACAGGCTTTGTTCTTACTCTTTAGGGGCATAATTGGTTTCTGTATAGCTTTAACTCTTTGCAATGTTTGTCCCCGAGCTTCTGGTTCAAGCGTGTTCACTCAAGTTTACCGGACAGCCAGCAAGGAGTTGGTTCAACTTGGTGACCACAGTTGAAAGGAGAAAATTGGTGGCAGCCAACTGCCTTCCACTGTCCTGCAGTAATCGCCATACAAAGTAGTGACATCAGAAATCACTACTTAATTGTGCCATGATTGCTTGGCAGGAAAAGTATTTGTACAAGAAATTAGTTTTTGCATAGCATTTACTGTATATCATTGCTGTATCAGGCTGATTTTATTTTAGTACTTTTTCCAGAAGAAGAGATTTTGGCAAGACAAAACCAGTCAGTTGTGCAAGTTTTATACCTTAGGCTGCGTCTCTGTTAATAAGTTACATCCTTAGTTTGATGATCATGATCATGGCTTGTCAAAACAGAGAAAGCATAATGTGCATTGCCCACCTTTGTATATCGTGGGCTAAGCATGTACTATTACTGAGGTGCAGCGTAGGCTCATATTCCAAACTCGAACTGGTAACTATTTAGTGACATTTTCCATCTGATTTGGTCCAATGAGGTTCTGGGGTTATGACGTCATTTCAGTTCTGAGTTCGCGATTTAATACGGATTCAGATTGAGTGTGCATACGGGACTTAAGTTTGATGAGCACAGCTTGCTGTGCTGTGGAGACAGGCTCAGTGATAGTGGCTTGCTGAACTGAACTCTCAAAACTTGTCAACGAGGAAATATACAAGCGTAGCGTTTTTCCAAGCTTGCCTCAGTTCAGTGACCGCAGCTTGTTGAACTCCTAAACATCAATACGTGGTAGTAGCAGGAGTGAACTAAGTACTTGGACAAGCAAGTGCAAAGAAACTCTTCAGGTTCTTCAAGCTCTTGCCAAGTCAAGCATCTTCATAGTCTCGTTGCATCTCGTGCACCTTGTGCACCTTCAATGAATACTGATGTCTCAGGAAAGCTTGGACAAATGCAGTACACACTGGGAGATGGAGAACATGACGAACAAAGCTATCATCAGGTAAAAAAAAAATGAATCAAATCCAAACTATACACTCTACAAAAAATTACAAGTTATTTTATTTCTGCATAGCATTAAGAGTAGCATTCTTTACAATTTCACCCTCAATCTTTCCTTGGATTCTTCCGCAGAAAATCATCAGCCATTTCTTCCATTGTGACCCAGCGTACTCCTGGATGTTTGTTGATGTGCGTAATGATTCTTTCGTGCATCAGCAGCACGTGCGGCCGTCCAGACACATCGGGATGAATCGTCATAATAAAGATGGCGTAGTCGTACTCGCGATAAATCCAGTCAAATTGGTCCAGGAACATTTTCTCGATGTCGTGAGAGCTTACAAACCCGTGAGTGTTGGGCGAGTTCTTTATAAACATCAGGGGAGGCAAATCGTCCAGGTGCCAGGATACAGGAATTTCGACGAGGTTGGTTTCTGTGCCACGACTGAGAGGTTTCATCCACTCTCCTGCAGGCTGAGAGTAGTCAATCTTGGTCCAGGAGTCGCCTTTACGGACGTAGTACGGTAGGCAATCGTGGTGCATTAAGCTGTGGTCGTATCTACAGCAATAATGAGAAGAAACAAGATGTATTGAAGCTAAACTTAAATAGTAAGGTAGAAAAACTTTAATCGAGAAGCATCTTCCAAAATCGTATGAATAAAAGCTCAGCTATGCAAGGGAATACATGCAAAGAATTTAAAACATGGTTTTCCGAACACTTGGTAATTGAGCCGAAAGTAACCCCACAGAAGAATACTGAGGTTTCCTGAAGGTAACTCTGTGTCGGCAAAGTACGCTACCGTACTGCACGTACACGTTTGCTCTGTAAAGGTCGTCACCTGAAGAAGGTTGTCCTAAAAGCAGAGACCATTGAGAGATTTTTCCAATTTGAACAAAATGCTGATTAAGAGAACGCTGATTACGAGGACAGACTATGATGTGCCAGCCATTGGCATGTCACAATGTCTTTAACGGATGAGTATGAACTACCAATAACATTCAAAGCCACAAAAACCAACTGGGATAGCTGAGACATTAAGGGGGTGCACGAATCAGGGTCAAAATTGTTAGTCCACATTAAAAGAGCCTTTCAAAATCAGAAACAGACAAAATACAGTGCTCATTGTGATGTCAGCTCAAGCCTACAATACATTACTGGCAAGGTTGTTTACTAACAGCATAATACCATTTGGTTAGAACCGCTAATAGAGTTCAAACTTCTCCAAGTGAGTAATTTAACAAGGCCAGGCAACTTTGTATTAACTGAGGCGCAGCGTAGGCTCATATTCCAAACTCAAACCGATAACTATTTACTGGCATTTTCCGTCTGATTTTGTCCAATGAGGTTCTGGGGTGAATGGCACTAAATGGGGGTGAGGTTTGCTTCCGCAGCACGTTGCTGGATGGCATTGACATCAGTGGGAAACTACAGGTGAGCAGCACACACCACCTGTGCATTTTGCCACCTTGATTACGCCTAAATTCATTGCGAAAACCACCTCTGGGTGGAACGCTATCAATGTACAAAATCTGGGTTAAATTAAGATAGTGGTTATTTCGTGATGCGGTTACAATGGTTGTATTGGACTGGAATCAAAAAAGGAGCTCCATTCGGCCTTCAGCCTCGATCGCTTCGCTCCAAAGAGGGAATTTGTATTAATTAATTTTGTTTAGATTGTCACTTACTTTAATCCTTTCTTAATGAGCAAGTCGACAGTGTTGCTACTAAACTCCCACCAGGGAGCCACGTAACCTGCAGGAGGGCGCCCATGCTGCAGCTTAGTCACCAGCTCAATTGTCTTGTCCAGGACTGCTTCCTCTTGGGCTCGCGTCATGGATGTGGGATTCTCGTGGGTGTAGCCGTGCATTCCTATTTCATGACCGGCAGCGGCAACTGCCTTGATCTGTTCGGGAAAAGTCTCGATTGTGTGGCCCGGAATAAACCAAGTTGTGTTGATACCGAATCGTCTAAACAGTTCCAAGAGCCTTGGCACGCCAACTTCTCCGGCAAACATACCCCGTGACACTTCACACTCTGAATCTTCTCCACCGTAAGTGCCAAGCCAACCGCTGACGGCATCTGCATGGACGCCATACGCCACTAGGATTTCTTTAGACGAAACTGGAAGTGGAACAGCCCTAAAAATAAAGAAGATTTGTTTTGTATACATAAACTTTTTCCCCGTTTTTTTTACAAAGCTAATTTCTTTGAAAATTCTCAAGTTTCCTGCATATCTGATCGACTATAGACGCATGCGTGGACATCGACTTATCACTGCGGTTAGTAGGGTCTACGATATTAAGTTACCTACATACCCTGCCTTTTTTTGCTACCTTTTTACGTTTTTTCGCGTTTTTTTCACGTTTTTTTTTTAAACGTGAAAAAACTGCGAAAACCGTAAAAAAGGTAGCAAAAGGCAGGGTATGTAGGTAACTTAATATCATATTTGACCCTACTACCGTTCCCTCTGTAACAGGATTCCCACCAACCTGGAGAACTTCTGGGAATTTAAACTACGTGTGAAACTCACGAAAAACTCCGGGAATTTTCCAAATTTTATTTTTTTTTACAAAAAACCTGGAAAACTCAGGGAAAAAGAAAAGCCACAATTTTAGGCCTAGTCCTAAGTGCATTAAACATGTTCTGTTCAAACATTGTCGTAAAATAAAACGTATCCTTGTAATTATGTGGTAACCCCTAAAAATTCTTAAATATGGGCTACTCTTTTCCACTGAGTGAGCCGTAAAAACAAGTAAAAACTGGTAAAATGTATGGAAAAATTTCCTTCCTGGAGTTCTGGTAAATAACCTGGGAATTAACCTCAGTTACTATGAAAAAACCTGGAAAATTATTTCAGAATTTTGGTGGGGAACCCTGTGTGAACTCACCTCTCCCTTCTTAAAATAAACAAAGCTGTAGAATGAACTAATGAGTTCAAACAGGAATGATTTTTTTTTTAATAAATAATAAAACTAATTAACCCTTAATTTGACATAGTATCCTGTATGTTACAAACATGGAAAAAAACTAATTCCGAATGCATATCACGATCTTTGTGAAGGGGCCCTGGGGACTCGAAGCAAAGTGGGCAAGAACAACGCAATGGCTAGCTAGCGTCCTCGTCTCCTAACCAATAGAACGACAGTTCAAATCACGTGACTAGCCGAAGCAAAAACCACTAGAAGTCATTGTGCCAAATTAGGGTTAAGCAGTTAGGCAGCAAGTAGGGTAGCAGAAAAGGATGGGGTTTTAATGGTCGGAATAGAAAAACGTTGAAAGGAACGATGGACGAAAAGGACAGGTTTGAAGGGGTACGATTTTTGCGTGTCAGTTTTTCATAGTTGCTCCCTCCCCCCACAACTTTGCTAAAGGCAAAGAAAGTCAGCAAAATCGAGCCGACTTTGGCTCAGCAAAGCTGACACATTTTCAACTTTAATGTGAAAATAAAATAAAAGTCAATATTTCTCTTTATTTAGATCTAGAATTTATAAACTCTTGTTTACATGCATATTCT
>JAHWFP010249547.1:0-14547 GCA_023313725.1 Lithobius niger
CGGGGGGGGGTCATACATTTTTTAAGTCCCTTCAAAAGAGACTTACATTTGTTCACCAAAAATTTGGTCGCAAAAAAATAACAACACTGACCAAACTGGAATTAAAAGTCGTTTTAGGACCTCAAAAATGGTACTTTCCGCAGTCAACATTTCTAAAAGCACCCCGTGATGTGAGTGTTTACAAGGTTTTGAAGCTATTAGTACCAATATTACAAGTAATTTTTTTCACAATAATCCTTGTAGATAACCTTGCTTCCTGTTTCTTTGACGTCTTGTGTCTTTCAGATACTGACTATGTTACGGATGGACACGAACTGTGGCCATCATACTAACTTGTTGTATGAATCGAAACAAGACGGGTGTAACGAATGTCGGTATTTCAGAGAATATTTGTCGTGAAAAACGAGGCACGTTTTTCTGATAACTGTAAGTGGTACTAACTTGTCGGTACGGAGTGCTACTTACTTAATTTGGCTACAGAACTAATCACATTAGTTTTGGATCTTGAGTGGGAGGACCAAGATTTTTTTCAGGGTCTCGAAGGGAGTTCTTCGAAAATTTGGTGGTCACATTTTCATTTCTTCTGGCCCCCCCCCCCCCCCAGCCATAAATAATGTTCGGTCCCTAAGGACTTTTCCAAAATCAATTTGGCAGGATTTTTACAAGATCAATAAAAATTTTTCAAGACCTTTACTAATCAACAAACTTGATTAAATTTAGCTGTTGAGTTTTAAAGGGTGTCTATAGTTTTACCGATGAAGAGCCAACAACTGCTCATCAAACACTAAAACATTCATGTTTCAATCAAGAACTGAGAAAAAAGATGGAGGAAAAGATATTGTTTTGTGGGTTTTTCTTTTTTCGTGTTGTTGTTGTTACAGGTTGGCTTAGGTCAGTTGTCTCGGCTCGAATTCTGCCAAGCAGTGTAGGACTTTTGCCAGGAATAATTTTTCCTTCGGCTTTTTTTTCTGCAGCTTTCTTCCCCTCTAGATTAGTTTCAATAGCCTAAACAATGGCTGTAAACTCGTGAAGCTATAAAATTAAAAAGATAATTTCTACACATTACTACAAACATGCAAGTTAATTAATACAAATTGCAAGCTTGTCTTTATCTTGCTCAAAGCTAGGGCATTATTTTAAAATACGGAAAAGCAACGATTTTCAAGGATTTTCATGGAAGGATTTCAAAGGTTTTCAAAGAATTAAAAAAAATTTCAAGGAAAGATTTCAAAGGTTTTCAAGGAATTTAAAAATTTTCAAGGAAGGATTTCAAATGTTTTCAAGGAATTCAAGGATTTGCAAGGAATTCCAGACCTTGAATTCTTTCTTAACGAATTCAAGCACCTTGTGCCAACTTTTTTAAGATTTAATCTGCTCTAGGGTAAAGGTCAGTACTACGTCTAATATAAAGCCTTTCATAATTTAAAAGAGTGGTTCTCACAGGCAGTATGAATGCAGTGGGCGCCATTTATGGGAAAATAGCACTGTGAGTACAGAGTTCTAACGCCTTCAATTTTCAGCACAATTCCCGTGTCATGGCTGATCTAGGAAACAAGGACTCGCGGCTCCCCCTGCCTCAATGGATAAATGGTTCCCAAGTTCAACATCGTGCCGGGAGGATAATTTAGGGGTGTCAAGATACTGTAGGGTTCAGGATTGCAGTGGGTCACGAAATTATGACCCACTTTGACATGCTTACCCATTTTCATCCACTTTGACCCAATGAACCACCATGATCCACACTGAACTAACAACCATGACCGTCGCATCTTAACCCTATCAAGCCTACACGGAGCCCTGGCGACAACTGCGGCTACTAATGCGTCTCCTATTGCTTTACCTCCGTGGTGCTTCCCGAGCAAAGCATTAGCAGAGACATTAGTAACCGAAACTACCACCAGGGTCCCACGTACGCTTGAAATAGATAAAATGCGATATTTAGTTGACTTTGTAATCTATGCATCTAACCAGCTGAACCACTTCAGCTCAGTGTGACCCAGCCTCTAATGAATGGTACAACGACAGAGACACAGTACCTTCCTAAAGCACCCAACAGAGCGAACAGAACGCACCACCGTTAGAGACAGTTTGACAGGTCTGGTCGCGCGTGCGCAGTGATGTTGCGGCAGCCGTTCAGTTCCTTCCTAAACTACAACACAGCTCAACAAGCTCAGCAGAGCATTCGATACGTCATACCTTCACCGCGACCAAACCTGGCTAATGGATTTGACCAGGACTGGCTAATAGATGTGACCAGGCGAGAGCAATGCCAAATTGCGAACCATCTCAGGGAGGTGATTTGCTGGGGTGGAGGTTTGAGCATGCGCGAGGTGACAGTTTTGCCGGAAACAGATTCATCGCTGACGATGTTGACGTCAATCAAGCCGCAGCAACACGGATATTAGCAGGGAATGAGCCAAACTGTCACCAACAGTGGTGCGTTTGGTTCGCTCTGTTTGGTCGTTTAGGAAGGTACCGACAGACTACGAGAATCGTAACAGCAATACGTACTTTGCGATCTGGTAGGCGATCTAAATAAACGGGAAATCCCATATGTAAACAAACGCACCCGCTTCTCGCTGCAGTTTCAGTTATCTTCAGGAAATACAATTTCAATGCGTAGACCTTTATGGTACAATCTTTTGCCGTAGTTTGCGCGTTGGGAAGCCTGGCGCAGTGGCAATCCGAACCAATGCACTGTGACTGAGGTTGGGGCTAATGACCTAGCTGTCGACGTGCCATTAAGCTTCAATCCTCCTTCAATTCACCCCCCCCCCAAAAAAAAAGTGCCGCAGCGTGCCTCACATGGTGGTATTGCACTTGTGACGCGCAATAAAATGCACAATTTCGTTTAGCAAATTTGTTAGTCATCTGTCACAAACGCAAAAAAAAAAAAAAAATACGAGAACTTAAAACTACGGTAAGACAAATAAACATAATTCCGTCGTAGCGCCCGGAGCTGCAAGTGAAAACCGTGAAGCCTGTTATTTGTCAAAAATAGCTTGCTAAAACGAGTTGACGCTTTTATTTAGCCATTCCGTCACCTCAGAATTATAAGGTTCCAACCAACATTTTCAAAAAATTCCAGATTTTGACACTAGATGGCAGTATAGGCCTATATGTTGCTCTCAAATTTATTTGAAACTATTCTGAGTGCATGATATTAGTAAGGAGCTCAAAAATATAAGGTTTCATCTGCAAAAATGTAGTTTTCTGAAGAATTATAAGGTTCCATTTGCATTCCCCGCGTTATTCCTGGTCACATGACTCCTTTTAGCCAACCAAACGATGCATCACTGTCAACAAACAGCACGCATGGCTTCGTGCAACGTTCTCTGACTGGCAACGTTCAATACCAATTTCGGCAACCGAATTAACACTGACGATGTTAGTAAAGGTAGCCTAGGGTCTCTTGTGTTAAACTCTCAACTTTGAGAGCTCATAACTCCGTCAAAACTAAAAACTTTAAAACCTAATTTGGAATCTAGACTCGACTAGTCAAGTTTGGCTACAGTTGAAACATTTTGAAAATCGGCCCAGCCAAATCCGAGATACAGAGATGGGCGAATAAACAACTTCTCGTTCTTCTTTAGCTTCTTCTTCTTGTTGTTCTGGGGATGCTTTCGTCTGACCTCTCCAGAGGTCAAACTACCCCACCTAAAATTTTGGGAATATGGTCAAATCATAGCTTCCTAGGTGGGCATGTGCCTTTTCGAGGTTAATTTAGTATCACTTACGTAGTTATTTAGAAAAAAAACCACCAAGCTCTAACTGAAACAATGCTATTTTGCTGGTTAAAAAGAAAACAAATCAAGACACACGCTAGTGTGTCGCCCGCCAAGATAAAACGATAACATCCAGATAATATGTATATATGGGCATGGCGACCACTGACACGTTGTGGCTTTACAGCAAAGGTAGTTTGGCTGTTTTGATCCATCTGAGGATAAATAACTATGCGACAGAAAAGGCTGAAACTAATTGTTTAATCGGGAGACTTTGGTCGCCTGACAACATAAAAGTCACTATTAAGGACACAGCTTACCGTTTTCTTGTTGAAAAAACGACGTGAATAACGTTGTTATTTGCCTAATTACTTACTGGCTACTAGTAACGCTTTTTTTGTATCACGAAAATAAATTCTTCCATGCCGTGAATAAAATTGGTTTTTAGCTCATTTTATAGATATTGCTACGGAGATGTGCCCTTTTCATTTGGACCTTTCTAATTGGTCAAGTGGTTCAGGGGTTAGGGAGCTCCAAACGACCAAGTTGATTGTTTTACATTGTTTTAAACATTGTTATTATGCAACAATGCCAAACTGAACATTAAATAAATCCGTGCATTTGCAAGGAGATCCTTCAGTACTAATAAGAAAGCCTTATTATTTGAAAAAAAATTGACTGTGCTCAAAATCTAATTAAAGCCAACAAAAAGAAAAAAAGAAATGGACTAGAAAACTAGATTGGTGTTTCCATCTAATAATTGCTAAGAAAAAAATGGATTTCATCAATTTGGACCAAAAATTTCTGATATCTACCCCAAAACAAAACTTGTTAAGGTTAAATGAAATACATGAAAATTGCTTGCTGCGCAACTTGCAATTATTTCATTTAACGTTTGAAGTCTTAGTCGGTGGGATTAGCTTGGCGAAAGAGCTTGGCGCTTGATATCACGACTTCACATGGCCAAAAAGCTTGGCGGGAATCCCTCACAAGTTTTGTTTAGGGGTAGTTCTTTTTACTGCAACCAATTCTCACAACGATAACTAGGGAGCGTTCACAAGTTACGCAACACTTCTTTCTAATTTTCTAAAAATTAGACCGCCCCCTTTTTTTTGTAATACTAGTTTCACTAACAATCATTTTGCGAAAGTTAGTATGTTACATTACATTTCGTCATATTCCCCTTTCCAATTTGTAATGGACACCATCTTCAAATCAGGGCCAATTTGCAAACAATGGTTATTATCGTCTGATTTCCTTGAAATCTAGAACGAAGAAGAAATAGTTCATACCAAGTGAAACAATAAATGTGCCATCGTCATTAGTAATATGTAATGGCCACCATCTTGAAATTGTGTGACCATTTTGAAATTAGGCTTATTATCGTCAAATTTCCTACGAATTTAAAACGGAGACGAAATAGTTGATACCAAGTGAAACAGTGAATGTGCCATCGTCACTTGTAATCGTTAATGGAAATTGGGCGGCCATTTTGTAATTACGTGCATTTTAAAGTCAGCCCCAATGAAGCAGAATTTAAAACTGTAATTGTAAGAAGTCTTCAAACTAACGCTAGACATAGTGGTGGGAGTGTAAGGCCAGTGAAGCTGTCCTCCTTATGTCACTTAAAGTAGTCTCGAACCGTAATAGCATCTTTAATGAAAAAAAAAAATGATATCAGTTCAATGCATAAGTGGTGTCTGGCATGTATGTAGCATTTTATAAGGCCCAGTTTAACAGTAATCACAAACCACTTATAGCTGCGTTTCTTTATTTGCTGTTTTATTGACTTAACTGAAATAAATGAAAAATCAAAGCAGCGGTGACGTTTCTTCTGCCAATTTTCTATTTTTTTTTAAAGTTACATGCAAAGCAGAATGTTTAAAGGGCAATATGTTATTAGAATCTGAAGCGAATACTTTATGCGACTGGAAATGGCCAAATGTTGCGTCATTCAATTAGATATGCATAACGATATTAGTAGTTAAGCTCTCCTTCCTCAATTATATCAAGCTCTGCTTTTGGTATGTTAAATGCAGCATATTTTTGCAGATGGAACTTTATAATTTTGAATTGTTGCTCGACTTTCAGAGTTACAAGGTTCCATCTACAATGGAGGACATGCTATAAAATTGTCATCACACCTACATTAGGGTTATTATTGTCATTATTAGTGTCTGTTATAAATGCCAAAGTCGTAAAAAAATCCCTGTACTCATTGTGCAAGTAAATTTTACAATGTAGGCAGTCAAATGTTTGATGTTATTTTTCTCAAAACACACTTCCGTGTATTTGGAACCTTATAATTCTGAGGTGACGATTCGTTAGCTAGACACGTCATCAGAGCACATTAAATCACATATCAGTCAAATGGAGATAATTCATTAACCGTGTTTAAACGGAGAGTTGTTCGATACAGGTCCGTCCATGTCTGCTGGGGAGGAAGGGAGACAGCTCTCGCAGGCACACTTATGGGGGGAGGGGGGGGGGGGGGATCCACCCGAGTGCGTGGAATGGGGGGAAAGGAAGAAGCGACTAGCGAAAACTTTAAGCTAAAGGAAAAATAAATTCCGCAGAAAAAACAGGCGCAAAAAAAAAAAACAAGGAAAAAAGTAATTTGGCATCATTACTAATCTTGGCTTTATGATACTGTTGTTATTGTTGTTGTAGATTAGATTAGGTTAGGTTAGATCAGTTGCCTGGGCTCGAATCTCACGAGGGAACGAGCTTCACCGGAAATACGCCATTTTTCCACAGCTTTGTTTTTTCGGATTTTTTTGTCACCGAATTTCGCGTTGGTGGCAAGCTCCAGATGCTCTCGTAGAGATCGGTCGGTGTTGGGTTCGTTCTCAGAGCACCGGACAGAAACCATAATTTGGAGTTCAGGGCAGAAATCATGCACCGTTGTTGAAGCGGTTACGAAAAAAATGTTCTGGATTAAATTTTACAACACAACGGAAAACATGTACCCAGGCAGCACGGTTACATTTATTTACCGTTGAAATATGAGAGATTGGTTGAAATATTTTGAAGAAATGCATTTCGACCAAAATGTTAACAATTTTGTCACTTTTATCGTTGTGTAGTCGAAACTAGCAACGTTGAAAAAATGATTACTTTCTCCCATTCTATTGTAATTAAATACCGTGTAGCAGGAAACGTAAATAATACGTTGAAAATTGGTTGAAATTTTTCGGTCGAGTTTCTACCAAAACTGGACGATTTTGCCACGTTTGTTGTCGATTCCAGTTTTGTTGAAAGTACGATACTTAACTACGTAAATTTTCCAGTTTATTTGTGTAAGCGGCACGTCAGTTTCAAGTACAACATTTTTTGAAATTTAATTTAATTTAACACCGTCCAGTTTCGTTGAAATAGTGTTGAATTTCTACATAAATCACTCCTGCAGCAGGAAGATTGAAAAGACGGGTCAATACTCGTAAATTCGTCTAGCAAGCCAACGTCATTCATTGACGTTATATGACACAAAATCAACGAAAAGACGGTGATTTTCTTATATAACAAACAAGAAAATGTCCTATATAGAGCTCTAAAGAGCTTGTGTTCTACAGTTTCTATAAAAGATTATAAATTTCAAAATTTTCTAAAGAGATACTATACTTTCTAGAAAAAATATCATATAGGCCTACATATTGAAAAGAAATTCCGTCGAGATTAATATTGAAATGCGATTGTGATAGAGCAAAGTTCCAGTTTAACTCGACTGCCCGTTTTTTTTCCTGTGGCCAAACACATAAACCTATTATTCAAAATAATTTTTGATCAAGTTTTGTGGATAATATAATCGTGGATAATATTTATGACGTTTTGTATAATGCTATAGAAACAATTTTAACTCAAAAGTTTTACCAAATATAGAAATTTGTGTTTATTAAAAATTCACAATTTTTTTGAATACTACAAAAATCAGAAACCAGTCACATCTATATAAACACACGGGTTTTTGTATTTATTTAGTAGATTTGCTGATAGTATGACATATTCTAGAAATTCTATAATTTTGTAAGACTAATGCAACAATTTCAACCTTAATTCTACTGGAGAAACAAACTAATTGCGGTCCGGTAATTAACATTGAATTTATGTTTCTCTCTTATCTGTGATAAAGCAATTCTATGACAATTAGGTTTTATGCTGGATTGCAGCACAATTAATTAAGTTTAACAAACTAATTTAAACAGTCAATTGGCATGAATTATATTAAATACGATAAAGCATTATTTAGAACCCTGCAATTCCGAATGTAAAAAGTGGCACAACGTTGGGATATAGGCTGATGAGAACCAGTTGCAATCAGTTTTAAGTGCAGACACGTAGCATTAGTGTAGGTAGTAAGTACTCTTATCTAACCTAAAACTTGGGGGGGGGGTTAACGCTTCATAAACTTCGAATGTTGGGGAAAATTATTGAATAACGGAAAATAAACAATTCATAAACCTCAAACGTTGTGGAGAAAATGGTTGAATACGTGGAGAGTAAACGTTTTGTAAAATTGGTTGAACAAGTGGAGAATAAATGTTTTGGAAAAATGGTTGAGTAAGTAGAGAATAAACGTTTTGGAAAAATGGTTGAGTAAGTGGAGAATAAACGTTTTGGAAAAATGGTTGAGTAAGTGGAGAATAAACGTTTTGGAAAAATGGTTGCATGAACGGCGAATTCGCCTTAAATATTTATGTATATTTTTGAAAATTACTGCGACATTTTCAACCTTAATTCTACTGGAGAAAAAAAAAGACTTGTAGATCGGTAATGTAACGTTAAATACACGTACCCGTGTTGCCTGGGCATATATTGCGGCATCGCTCTGTGATCTTACATGGCTAGTCTTTATTTTGTTTGTTGGAATCGACTTTAAAAAGTCGGTCAAAAAATGCGATTCACTTGGCCCAACTCGATACCATCCTTACAGCACGCCCTCTTTCCTCTCCGCCCCCCCCCCCCCCCGGCTCCCACCTACTTTGACAAGGTTTTTATAGAGTGAATACAATTTCGAGGCTATTATTTTTATGGTAGTTTCCATTTTTTTATTCGTTTGCTTTCATTTCTAAAGAGCTTTAAAGCGACTATCCCTCTACAATTTCCGTCCTCGACCTACTAATTTCAAAGTAATAAAGTTTAAAAATACCATGATTTCAATCACTCTTACGCTTAGCATAAAAATAAATGTTCCCTGAAGAAAATAGTTAAAGTGCCCGTCAATCCAAATTTGCATGGTCAAATACTTCCAATAGCTCCCCCCCCCCTTTTTTTTTTAAATATATATTTTGTTTACAATAAAGATTGGAGTTCCCAAGCGGTCTTCGTTGAAGCGAAAACAAATTGTCACATTTAGTATACTTTCGGTAAAGCAAGAATCTTTAAAGCAAGCACATACCATTAAAAAAATATAGGCCTACAGAATTATCGTCATCATGAAAGGGTCGTTACAGAAAACACAAATTAATTTTATTGACTGAATAGAAAAACGACTTTACCAGTTGGGAAAGAACTAGTAGAGATCGTAACCCCATGAACTTCACGGCTGTGAAGGCAGGTGCATTTTAATAACATAGTTTTGCCATGGGCTAAAATTGATAATTCCTCACTCTTTACAGCACTAATTTTACATAACTACGCAACAAAATGTGGGTCAAGCACACTACCGCAAAACCAAATCGTTCGGGTGTATATGTGTCATTGACGGGATTGTGAAACTCGGCGGTACTACTGTAATATCTGATGAAGCAGCCACTTACTATCAACAGATGGCGCCACGAAACGCTCACAAACGTTAAGTAGGCGAGTCATAAAAGATTTAAAATTCAACGTGCCGTTACGCGCGATGGAAGAGGAAAAAATAGGGTAGCAGGTCGAATGGAGGCGAAATGGGGGAAGCAGAGATGGGGGAGGGTGTATATAGAGCCGCAGGGGCCTCCGTACAGGGGGCTGTAAAAATCCTGAAGGGAATTGGGGAGTGGGAACAACCCTAGGGGAAGTGCCCACAGTTCGCATTAAATATGACGCCCTCTGGAAAGCGTTGTTGACACACTTCGTTCAAATTGTTAAAGGCAGATTGTCATCGGCAGACGGCCGCTGACTCCATTCTGCTGTGGCGCCGTCTACTGTACCTCGTATCCCTAAATAGTGATGTTCAAATTCCATTGGTAAATCGTTTCTCACAGAACTTAATACATCGTTAAATCGTGCAGCAAGAGAAGGTATGTTTTTTTTGTTGAAACAAACAAGTCTAACGCATGTTTTTTTTTTTCATTTAGTTCTCAGGAATTTCTCAGGAAAGCCAGCCTCAAAATTTAGAAAAATGAGCATGAGAGCTCGTATCCCCAAGGAATTCACAGCTGTGAAGTTACACAAATAAAAAAAATGGCTAAACTAATTAAAATTTGAACTCCAATTCCAGGGAACAAGGATTGTTTTTATTCCTAGATAACATCAGAAAACGAACGCAATTTGTATTTGAAATGGGTCATGTCTGTGTATGTTTGTGTGTATTTAATTTGTGAGTAATATAAGCTTTTTGTTATTTAAAAAATTTGTTTTGTTTTATTCCCTTTGAACTGGAATTCAAATTGTAGCTCGAATTAAGTTCCAGTATTTTACTGGGGGGTATACTGGCCATACAGGGGAAAACGGGAGGTTTTCCCATGGGACCTATTCTCTGGGGGCCTGTCGGGGGGCTATTGAAATTTTTCATGATGACTGATTTCTACGAATTTTCACAAGAGAGAGGACTATACGTCAACCATTTCGCTGGGCCTAATTGGCCCACCTAGTACGCCCCTGATTTTGAACTGGATTTCATATTATAGCTTGTTTCGTTTAAGTGAACTCGAATCCGAATTTTATTTCTGTACCTTCACAGCTGTGAATTCCGTAGGGATACGAGCTGTAATGCTTTTTTTTCTCTAAACAGCGAAGCAGTTTTCTTTCTTCAGTTATGTTGTTGTTGTTGTTTTTTCCGCTTCTTTTTTGTTGTCTAGTTATTAATAATAAAGAAGCACTAGCCCTTATGCCATTTCACATATTTTGGTAGTTATTGGCCTTTCCTCAAATTATTAGGGATTGTGAACTTTTTACGAAAATGTACAGGTGAATTTTTAATAAATTTTGTTCTTGAAAAGTCTTGCGAAACTAAACTTCAATGTGTATTTCTTTACATTTTTTTAACCGCGTTAAAATATAATTTAAACGTATATAGCAATAGCATTGCACATTTATTACTGGTAGGCCTAGTAACTTCCTTAACAGAAATTTGAATCGGCCATGTTTTTTTTTATGTACATTCTTACTTTCTCGCTGGCCGACAATGTTACTTTCTTCGCGCCCAAGCATCGTTTAATTTCTACTCCGCTCTCTTGTCCATTCTTGCATGCTGCAGCTTTAATCTGTTTTTTTTTTTGTATTTGTATGCATTCATAGCTGTGAATTCCATGAGGATACAAGCTCAAATGTTTTTTTTTCTTCGCAGTATTTTTTGTTTAGGAGACTTGTTGGCTTTTTTGGGTTATTTTTTTAGTCTAGCTTTAATAAGTAATAAGCATTAGCTGAAGCCCATGCTACGCACGGGTAGTGTTGAATGCACCTTTGGCAACATTGGTACAGTCTGGTTTATTAATCATGGCTATAGGCAGTGTTAGAAAGGGTCAGCCTAGCGTCACTGTATTAAACTCTCAACCCTCAACCTTGAAGGCGCGTAACGCCGTCAAAAAGTTAACTTTTAAAAACCAAATTTGGAATCTATTCTCGGCTGGTCAACAACACCTGCCTCCAATCCAAAAATTTTGAAATTTGGGCCAGTCAATTCCGAGATCCAGAGAGGGACCAAACAGCCAACTTCTTGTTCTTCGTTTGTTGTTGTATGGATCCTTTTATCTGTCCCCTCTACAGGTCAAACTGCACCTCCTAAAATCATGGGAGTAGGCTCAAGTCATAGCATCCTCGGTGGACACGTGCCTTTTCAAGATCATTTAACTTTTATTTGGAAGAAAGCCATCACGCGCTAACTGAAACAACGCTATTTTGCTGATTAAAAAAAACAAATTCTCCTTACTGTAACGAAATTCTCCCAACATACTGTAATGTCGGTGTAGATAACATTCCTGTTAGATTCCGGAATACTGTTCGGTATTCCTAAAGCCGCCTTTATTAATGCATGTTGGTACTAAAGGTAGCATTGTGTGCAAGAGCAGTTCGTGTTCCGGGCAGTGTTCCGGAGATTGTAGTATCTCCTAGAGTTCCGCAGATTGTAGGATAGGAATTCTACAACCTCATGATGAAATGTACTGCGTTTCTAATTTATATCTGCCAATTGAAAAATTCCCATTTCTTTCCGATTTTACACAGAGACAATGAAGCAATGAATGAACCATCATCTTAATCTGTAATGGCCGTCATTTTGAAATTATGATTATTATAATTAGATTTCCTTCCAATTTGGAACGTAGACAATATAGTTGATACCAGTTGGAACAATGAACCAGTTGGAACAATGAATATGCTGTCGTCACTAGTTACCGCTAATGGTCGCCATCTTGAATTGAGTTGGCCCCCATTCTGAAATTATGCTTATCATCGTCCGATTTCGTTCAAATTTAGAACATAGACGATATAGTTGATACCAGTTGTAACAATGAATGTGCTATCGTCAGTAGTAATTTCTAATGGCCACCATCTTGAAATCAGGTAGCCATTTCGAAATTATGTTACTTATCGTCCGATTTCCTTCAAATTCAGAATGGAGACAAAATAGTTTACACCAAGTGAAACAGTGAATTGAGCCATCGTCACTAACAATTTCTAATGGCCGCCATCTTGAAATCAGGTGGCCATTTTGAAGTTGCTTATGGTCGTCTGATTTCATTCAAACTTAGTTCGTAGACAATATAGTTGCAGGACTCCCATTTTTTTTATGATAAAATCAATCCAAATTTTATGACAATTTTATTGCAAATCAACATCAACCATTTCTAACCAACTTAAGGACAATTTTTTCGTTTTTTCGTTTTTATTTTTATTTTTCATTTTTTTGTTTTTATTAACACACTTGGTGATTTGGCATTGGGGTTGGTTAGACAAACCAAAATATGACATACAGTTTTTAGTACACTCTCCAAGAACCAGAGAAAAATCTTCACACCCCCATGCCAGACCTAAAATAATCTGGCTAACCCATTCACCCCAATGTCAGCATTTCTTAAGACTATTCAGGTTATCTTTGGATAATACCCTATAACCAAATTAAATAAATCTTAGTCCAGAGATACCTTTTCAAATGTTTGAAATACGTAACATTTTCAATGAATGGAAAGGCTGGTGTAACACAAGTTTTCAAAAATATTAAAAGATGTGGTTTTTAAACCTTGTATGCATCACAGACTTTTTTTAGACGTGTGAAACTACAAAACCTTGTACACATTACAAGGTAGGGGGATCATTTTTATTCCCCCTGAAGCCTAGGCATCTTTAGGAATCTTTGAAGGACTTCTTTAAGGGTTACTTGTGGTAGAAGTTCCTATTTCAGTGTCAATTTTTTATAGTACAGTATTTTATAAAAAGTCTATATTTTACGACTTGTATGATGCAAAACAAACGATATTTTAACGAAATATGAAATATGAAAATTTAGTATTTAATATTTAATTTTATGAAATATGTGAATTTTATGACGTGGGAGCCCTGTAGTTGATACAAAATGAAACAGTGAATGTGCCATTGTCACTAGAACTCACTACTTGCCGCCATCTTGAAATCAGGTGGCCATTTTGAAATTATGCAAATTATCGTCCTATTTTCTTCAAATTTAGAATGTAGATGGACTAGTTAGTTAATACCAGTAATCTTCAATGGCCGCCATCTTGAAATTCAGTGGCCATTTTGAAATTATACCTATTATCGTCCGATTTTTTCCAAATTTAAAATGTTTTACGATATACTGAAACAATGAATGTGTTATCATCACTATTAATCTGTAATGATTTCCATCTTGAAATGTGGCCATTTTGAAAACGTGCTTATTATGTCCGATTTCCTTCAAATTTAGAATGTAGACAATATACTTGATACCAGTTGAAACAACGAATGTGTCATCATCATTATTAATCTGTAATAAATTAAAAAAGGAAATAAAAAATAAAAAAGGAAGTTGTAAATCCATCTCTGGGTTTGGCTAATTGTGTGTTCTTCTCATTGCTGGCAGTACCGTCAATTGCACTGTTTTGTAGTTAACCTGCAATTCTCAAAGTAACATGTATTAATAAAAAAAATGGAATGTTAAATGTTAAGAGTAAGGGTCTGAAATTCAAAACCTAGAAGGAACATGGATAAGCTTTGACAGTAAGGGGCTAGGTGTAATATGTTGTAAGAGGCTGGTACACATTTCCGTAAATCGTGTATTAAAACGCCCATGGACTTGTAAAATTAATTTGCCTAAAATTGGGGGGGTGGGCGATAAAAACAAATATTATCTATTTTCTAAATTAATTTCTGTACAGGAAGGGAGTTTTCTATGACTGAAAAGTTGGCTATAATGCAGTCATTAGCGTATGTGATCTGGATTCAATTAGGCATTACCACAATGTCTTTATTCTCATTTATTCACAAATTTAGGTTATTGTATGGTCTGTCCTCCTAAATTCAACATAATTTGCAGTTAAAATTAATTTCTAACCATACAAACAATAGGTATCATGAGCGGATTTAAATCGTGAATAAGATTAGGTCTATGGGATCGATCATTGACTTGCGTGATGTGGATTCAGACTAGCAAAAACACAATGCCTTCATTCTCATTTATTCACAAATTTAG
>JAHWFP010249550.1:0-18169 GCA_023313725.1 Lithobius niger
TATCAAGCATGAAAGAAGGAAGGGTATGGGAGAAGCAAACAAAATGGTTATTTGCACCCATTCCTAAACAAAGTCTGGCCTAGATAAGGTCCAACAATTTGCAGACAGATAAAAAGGCAAGAAACTAATACGAAACTATATAGCAGGAAACTAACATGAAACTAGCAAGAAACTAACATGAAACTAGCAAGAAACTAGCAAGACACTAACATGAAACTAGCACCCATTCCTAAAAGAAGTTTGGTCTTGATAAGGACCAACAATTTGCAGACAGATAGAAAGGGAAGAAACTGACACGAACTGCAAGAAACTAGTAGGTAACTAACATGAAATTATCAAGTATGAAAAAAGAAAGGGTATGGGAGACGCAATCAAAAAATTTAGTTGCATCCCTTCTGTTCGCCATTCGATCATTATCAACTTTTCACTGTAGTTGGGACGTTTCTAATTAAGGTGGATGACTCCAATTAGGTTCATTTGAAAGGTGGGAATGTCCTCTTTGCGTCAAGGGTAATTTAAAGGATATACTACTGTTAAGGACTGAGCTGCGTTCGTTTTACTATGGGCTTGTATCACAGTTTACCTGCCCAAAGTCTAGCCTTGATAAGGACCAGCAATTTGTAGACAGATAAAGAAGGCACTGAAGAAACTAATACAAAACCAGCAAGAAACTAGCAAGAAACTGGCAAGAAACAAAAACGAAAATAGCAAGAAATTGACACGAAACTAGCAAGGAACTAACATGAAATTAGCAAGAAACTAGTACAAATCTAGCAAGAAACTAATACGAAACTAGCAAGAAATTGACACGAAACTAGCAAGAAACGAAAACGAAACTAGCAAGAAACTGAAATGAAACTAGCAAAAACTAACATGAACTAGGAAGAAACTGTCATGAACTGCAAAAAAACTAGCATGAAAATTATCATATAAGAAAGAAGGAAGGGTATGGAGATGCAAACAAAATGGTTATATGCACCCATTCCTAAACAAAGGCTGGCCTTGATGTAAGGTCCAACAACTTGCATACAGATAAAAAGGCAAGAAACTAATACGAAACTATGTAAAAAAAAACACAAGAAACTTACACGATACTACCAAGAAACTAACGAAATTAGCAAGAACTTACACAAAACTAGCAAAAATCTAGCATGAAACTAGAAAAATCTAACACGAAACTAGCAAGAACTGACACGAAACTACCGAGAAACTAACATGAACTAGCAAAAAACTTAGATGAACTGCAAGAAACTAACAAAAAACGAACATGAAATAATCATGTATGAAAGAAGGAAAGGTATGGGAAACGCAAGCCAAAAAGTTAGTTGCACCAATTCTGTTTGCCATTGCATAATTCGCTCATTTTTAACCTTCCACTGCTGTTGTGACGCTTCTAATTAAGGTTGATGACTCGAAAGGATATCAAAAGGTTTGAAAGGTGTGAATGTCCTCTTTGCGTCATGGGTTATTTAAAGGGTTCACTACATAACTGTTAGAGACCGAGCTACATCCATTATACCAGGACTTTTTATCATAGTTTATCCACACAAAGTCTGGCCTTCATAAGGACCAACAATTTGCTGACAGGTACACAAGCAACAAACTGATACGAAACTAGCATGAAACTAGCAACACACTAACACGAACCTAGCAAGAAACTAACAGGAACTACAAGAAACATGAAATAATAAAGTATGAAAGAAGGAAGGGTGTGAGAAATGCAAACAAAATGGTTATTTGCACCCAGTCCTAAACAAAGTCTGGCCTAGATAAGGGCCAACAAAAGCATACAGATAAAAAGGCAAGAAACTAATATGAACTAAATACAGATGCTAACCTATTTACGTTGCCTTTTGAACTTAGATGTCAGACTGCCTGAGCGGGGAATTGAACCCAGAACCTTTGAAACCAAAGGCCGAGGTCCTACCACTGAGCCATACTGACACGGCCTAACGGAAACCTCCACAGGCAGCATTTAACACATGCATATATACATATAAACAAACACTATCCAATCGCCACTGGAGGGACGCTTATTTGCTGCACCATCCTCCAAGTGAAAAGAATGGAACACTTAAACGTGAAATAACGATTAAAGACGGGAATAAGCGTCCCTCCAGTGCCGATTGGAAAGTGTTTGTTTATATGTAAATATGCACGTGTTAAATGCTGCCTATGGAGGTTTCCTTTCGGCCGTGTCAGTAAGGCTCAGCGGTAGGACCTCGGCCTTTGGTTTCAAAGGTCCTGGGTTCGATTCCCCGCTAAGGCAGTCTGACAGATAAGTCCAAAAGGCAACGTAAATAGGTTTGCATTTGTATTTAGTTATTTCTTGTGAGCCTTTGGCTTTCCCGTCTTGAAACTAACATGAAATTATCAAGTATAAAAGAAGGAAGGGTGTGGGAGATGCAAACAAAATGGTTATTTGCACTCATTCCTAAACGAAGTTTGGCCTTGATAAGGGCCAACAATTTGCAGACAAATAAAAAGGCAAGAAACTAATATGAAACTAGCAAGAACTAACATGAAACTAGCAAAAAATTAACAAAAAACTAATACTAAACTAACACGAACTAACAAGAAACTGACAGCCAACTAACAAGAAACTGACAGCCTCAGGAACTGCAAGAAACTAACATTAAATTATCAAATATGAAATAAGGAAGGGTGTGGGATATGCTAACAAAATCGGTATTTGCATCCATTCCTAAACAAAGGCTGGCCTTGGATAAGAACCAGCAATTTGCAGACAGGTAAAAAGGCAAGAAACTAATACGAAACTAGTAAAAAAAAAAATTAACAAGAACTAACACGGAACTAACAAGAAACTGACACGAACTCCAAGAAACTAGCAAGAAACTAACAGTTCATTATCAAATATGAAATAAAGCAGGGTATGGGAGATGCTAACAAAATGGGTATTTGTACCCATTTATAAACAAAGGCTGGCCTTGGATAAGAACCACCAACTTGCAGACAGATAAAAATGAATGAAACAAATACGAAATGGAGGAAATCCACGTTGGAGAAGAAAAAAAACTGCCAAAAATCAGCAAAAGATGGCCAGTGGTGGAAAAGATGAGCCAGGATACGGCTAATTCAGAGAAACACCACCAAAAAAGGAGGAAAAGAAGCCAGATGCTGCACAGGGAAGCCAGCCACTGCCTAGCAGACGACAGAGGAATGCCAGACGGAGAAGCAAGTCGGCAGGATGAAAGCCAGCCGAAAAAGATCAACGAGAGGATCCGCCGAAGGGCCATGCTCCCAACGCTCAGGTAGCTGGTGCCTCAACCTCTCACGGCCAGGGAAACAGGCGGTTCCAGGAAAAAAAAAACATTCCAGGGACAGGATAGAGAGTACAGCAAAGAGGGCCAAGATGGCGGACAAGGCGACCCAAACCAATACCACACGTTCACAGCATGTAGCATCACAAGTTTGGACTGGACAGAAGGGTCACAAATGCTTCTTTACACGTTCTTCCTGCACAAGAGTCAGCAGAGCATTGGGCCAAAGAACTTAAAGCATATAAACTACAATTTGGCAAGGAGGGCCACGCCACTGAGCCTGTGGTAAGACACCAGTTCGCCAACGATCTCCCAATTCCGATGTCGAATCCATGGGGCGTTCCACTCAACAAACATCCCGAGGTGCTCATCAAGGGCGTAGCCAGAACTTCAGCCAGCACGAGTAAGGAACAACCCATGGAATTCCCACCAGCGCCTGCTATAGGAGCTTCAAATTTAAACATCATGGGTGAACGAATTGCTGAATTAGCTGCTGGTTTGGAGGTGGAAGAAGACGAACAATTCTTAGTGTCAAATGACGATTTGATCGATGTGGAGTGTTCCGAGGAGGACTTAAGTGAAAACTTTCATTCTGGTAAGACGCCACTTCGGTGTGAGGTGCGTGAAGCAAGTGATGGTGAGAAACCGTTAAAATGCATTGTTTAAAACCTGAAAAAAAAAAGTATTAAGAACTTACCTGATACTTACCTGCGTATGTTTGTGCTTCAACTGGAACTTTGGAGGAAAGCCATTCAGGTGTTAGAATTTATTTCTCTCACAAACTTTTTATGCATTTCTAAACCATTGAACTTTTTACGTTGTAGAAAAACGAGCTATTTAAGGACGATTCTGCTAAATTTTCTTTATTTTATATTATGTTGCTGAAAGTGAAAAGCCAGTGAATCAAGGCAAAATATGGCTTTTAAAGTATTTTTTTTATATGTAGTAGCTTACGGAGACTGGGTAAAAAGCTCCCAGGAGGCAATTTTCCACATGTGCTATTCTTTAAAAGAAATGTGTGTCATTTCATTTTTAGCTTGAATTCAGCTTATTGAGGCTTGGGTTTACTCTAAGAATGGAATTTAAAGCCAGGAAAGTTATTTTGTAAAGTGTTTTGTTTTCTATTGTAAAATAGATGAATGGAACTAATTTTAAAACCTTATTACAGGCTTAGGGGGTACTGAGTAACATAAGGTAGGTCTCTCTTCTCCTAAGCGAATACTTGGAGGGGGGGGGGGGGAGAGATTTAACACGCTATTTACGTATAGGGTGCAACGTGAGTCAACCCCCGTGGTGCACCTTGCAATTACATAAGCTGCTTGGGCATTCAATCAACTTCCGCCCAAACCGGAACTTGGCCAAATGCCAACAGCCAGGTAATGAGCCAGTCCTCCCATTCAAACGAGTTAAAACCGGCTCGGACCTGTTAGATGGTAACGCAACGTAATGCCTCAGGCAACTTCTATTGTTCGGTCCTCCACCTATAAATACGAGGGTCCAAACCACAGAAAAGCTAAATTGGTCTAGGTCAGGCCTTATCATAAATATGCTGTTTATATGCACGTTTTTACTTTATATTTGGTCTTCATAAAGTTAGGGTGCGGCTTATACGCCAGTGTGGCTTATGTGAGAGTCTATACGGTAGTCAAATATATTATAGGTTGGCTGCAACCCCTGACGACTTAACCCTTTTGAACGTAACACCATTTTTCATTTTCCTGCTTTAAAAAAGCCTACGACAGAAATATGGCCGTATTCAAGAATTTGCATGCCTCACGAAAATAAATTGTAATGAAAAAAACTACAGTAAGTGGTCTAAGAGATAATAAAAAAAAATCGCAGACGCAATAATTATATTGTAAATTATTGAGCAGAAATATAATTTGGACCGTCGTCCTTTTATTAAAAATAAATGTTAAAGTTCGACAACGTACCAGTACTCGTAAAACCTTGGAATGATAACATCCAATGGATATTCTTCCATATCGCAGCATCTATTACTTCTTCCAAACTCATTTTTTGATGTTTTAAAACCATAATTTAGTTTAAAGTTGCTTTATTTCCGAAATATTCACGATCGTTGAAAGTGCACTCCCCATTCTTCGTATGTCGCCGTCATGACCAGCTGCCCACAACCGACATGCTTGTGAGTTAGCGCCAATGGATGTATTCTTGACTCGTTTCACATGACATCCCTTGCGACTGAGCCCCTTCGTGATGAACGGTCATGTGCCTCGAACGAACCAATCGGCACTCTCAATACTGAAGTTCAAAAATGGCCGTTGAAACGGCACATTTTATTCGAGGAACAAAGGTAGTGACGTAGGAGTTGATGCCGTCATTCAAAGCAGGCAAGAAAAATGGGATTCCAAGCTCTCACGATGGTGGCGACGCATTTTGTTGTTCCGGATTTACAATTGCTTGAACCAAGTGCTATATCCAACTAACAAAAGCAATTTCGTGTCAATTTTGGCGACAATGCCAATAAACACATCAATTAAGGCAGTAAAAAGATAACATTGAATTAAATTAACCGAAAATATGCGTTGCAAAATGCCTAATTCAATCGTAATTACAGCTCCGATGTACGCAATTGGCTTTTATTTTAAAAGGGGCTTAGAACTGAGCGGGAGATCGTTCGTCAGGATTTTCAGGAGACGTTTTGAGACGACGATAAAGGTATGTCGTCGCTTAGGACTAAAAGAGTTAATAATAATAAATAGTTTAGCTAGTCCAACTGGTTCGGTTTACTAGGGTTATGCGCAGATTATGTTCGCACATACAAAGTAAATAAATAAAAAAAAAATTACTCCAGAACTGAAAAACCTCATTTTAATTTTTGAAAGCAGACTACACCAAGTTTCAAATCTTTTAACTGGTCACTGTTGGCTTAGAATTCATGGCCGCCGCCCCAATGTGATGCCTGAAATAGAACAAAAAAGTTAGATGAGTGTCAAATAGTACTGATCAATATTTAAGTGAATAATGTCACTACGAATTACTGCACTAAATACAAAGGTCAAGGCCGAGGTCAGCACGTAATATGGGTAATACATAACGCACCAAAATGAACAAAGCAAGCAGCACATAATGTATGCCTATAGTGTAGGGTGGTATACCACGGTATTGTTTAAGTCACAATATCTAGCGACACTGTCGCAGTGACTGCAGAATGTACAGGACTGTCTAAGTGGCAGTTCCATTAATTTTGACTAACATGTCTTTTACATGTACCCAAAATGAAATAAACCTTTTAATTTCAAATAAACAACCAAACTTAAAATTAAATAAGTAATGTTGAACCCCTGGACTGAAGATACCATAACCAAACCAAGCCTGACGTGAAGAAAAAATGCCAAGGAGCACTGATGCCAAAAACTATTCGCATTTTTCCTTTTCAAGAATAAGCCAAAACTCCCAGAATACAGTTCACACGTCATCACAATTCGTAACAAAATTGAACTACAGTATTATTTATTTATTTTAGCGCATTAATGCTCAAAATTTTGCCGATTTTTGTGTGAATTTCCAGGGTCCTCGTTGAGGAGCACCTTGCAGATAAACACTTAAATTAAGGCCATGTAAAGTAAATTGTTTGATTTACAGCCGCGTTCGGTGCCTTAAATTTTCGTGGGTCAAAATTTTTTCTTTCAATCTTGGTACACCCGTTTAAAAATCATATTTTCGCCAAATTTTGACCGTTTTTGACATTCCAGTAACCATTTAACCGGCTCGAAATTAGCTTTTCAATGGTGCTAATTTCAAACCTCTAGCTCAAACCACTAAGAAGTTATTTGGCAAACACTAAAATATTCTTAATACTAGACGACATAAATAACATATTAGCAGAATATTATACTTTTTTAGATTGACTGCATACTCTTTCAGCTTTGAGCTAGGTAAATGTCAAAGAAAGGTGGGCAGTTAAATAAAATTAAAAAATAAATTAAAATGCCTGATTGCCTGGTGCTTCAATTTGCAACAGCACCCGCAAACCAAATAATTTTTTTTGCATGGTCTAATGTGTCGATAAACGTTTTCCAAGCTGAAAAATGAATGTGAGGAGAATATTTTATTTAAAAAAAAAACAAAGGAATCTAAATTACAAAAAAAAAAAAAAGCCAAGCGGTTGTATCATCCTAGCTAATAAATTTTCATTATTATTCTTTATTGTTCAGGTTACAATCTTGTTACTAAAATACCTAATATCTTTTACATGCCACAATTGACACGAGTAAGAGTGTATTTTCGGGGCGGCCTAGGCCCGCATTAATCAGGTACCTTTGGCATATGAGACAATCGTGATAGCCAATGAGCCAACCTGATAGTGCTGTACCCATACCATAATTCCGATTCCGAAATCAATAAACAGATTTTTTGCTTTCCAGACGTATACATTTTATTTAAAAATACCGAAAAAATTGAATTAAAAAATTCTGCCATGTACCTACATTTTTTAATAAGATTTTTGATTCCAGGATTGGTGATTTTAAGTTTTTTGCTTTTGAGATGTACTAAATTTAATTTTAAGAAATATACATTCAATTAAAAAGAGTATTTTGCCGGGCATCCTGCCTGGCCGGCTGAAAATTGATTGCTTCCATTGCCCGGAGAAAAACAAACATTACCTGTGTTTTTGTTGCATTCTTCCTGAAGGATGCTTCTCTTGCTAGAGAATTATTCAAATCGTCGCTAGGTGGCCAGCTGTGCAACCCAGTCTGGGCATGCGCAACCCCTCTTATAAAAGCGGCTCGGGGATGCCCGCCTGCCATCTTTTTTACCCTCTCGTTCAGTCGGGTGGTGACACGGGAGGGGAGGTAGGGCCGGTAAAGGTAATGCATATGTCCTCCGAGCAATAGAAACAATTTTCAGCCGGCCAGGCAGGAGGGCCGGCAAAATACTCTTTCTATTGCCCTTCGGAAACATAGATTGCCTGTGTTTTTGTTGCATTCAAAAAGACCTCGGTCAACTATGGTAGAGGGGTCCACCTGACGGGTTGCCCTAGGGTTGCGAGCTGGCTCCTCCAAAAAAAATCAGATTTTTTGCATTTTATTGAAAACAAGAAACAGGAATTTGGTTCTCTTTCGGAAAAGGTGGTGGCCCTGAAAAGGGACATTTGTTGAAAAGGTCCTGCTTCTACTTCAGGACATCAGCTTCAGGACATCTGCTTAAGGACATCAGTTTGTATTCAATGCTTAAGGAGGATGGATTATCTGTCTGGCAGCGACTATGGGTCCCAGACGGTGTAATCCAGTTTTTTGTTTTGTCATATCACGGAAGTAATGCTGGTGAAAACGGTTTGGCTTTTCCAGGATGTTGCATCCATGATGTCAGCTATGGTGATCTCGTTGTGGAATGCCCAAGAAGCTGAAATTGTCCTTAGTTCATGTGCCGTTGCCCTGATATTGATGTCTGGATGGTCGTTGGCGATGTCTTCATAAGCATTGATTATGACCGTTCTTATCCATGATGCCATCATAGTTGCTGTTGTTTCGCCCAAGGAGGTTTTAAAAGGGAGGAACAGCTTAGTGCGGCCTTTGCGAAACTCAAGGTTTTCAGTTTTTTTTATGTTGTAACGTAGAGCTCGTACCGGACACAGGAGTTTTTCGGATTCGTCTGTGGTTATGTTGGTTAGTGCAGGAATTATTATTGGCCTGGTTGGTTCGCTTGGTTTTTGTGTTTTTGCTCTGAACGAGGCTCTGGGTTTCAGATAAATTGCTGAATGGTTTTCATAAAAGAAACAAAAGGCTGGGTCGATGGAGAGAGTTTGTACTTCGCTGCACCTTTGTCCAGTGGCTAGTGCTGTTAGGAAAACAGTTTTGCTTGTTAGGTAGTTCAGATCACGGTGCTGCATGGGTTCGTAAGGTGGTTTCCGAAGGGATTCCAGGACGATGGTGAGATCCCAATCTAGGAAAGGTTTTCTTGATTGATGGTCTTTCATTCTCAAAGGATTTGATGAGTGTGGAAATGTTGCGATTTTCGATGAGGGGGAGATTTCCTGCCGCTTTAAAGACGGAATTTAGTGCTGACCTGTAAACGAGCATGGTAGAGGCTTTTAGATTCTGTTTAAACAGGGCGTCGAAGAATTCTAGGAGGTCGGGTATAAAGGGATTGACTGGATTGATTTTCCTTCCGATATACCAATGAAAAATCTTTTCCAGTGGTTGTCATAGATTTTATTTGTTGATTTTTGAATGGCTTGACTGGCAATGCGGGTTCCTTGTTCTGGACGAATTCCTGTCTTTTGGAGGAGTTTGATGATAGTAGCCACCCATGTAGCTGTAGGGTGGAACAGGGTGTAGGGTTTGTTGGTGGAACAGGGTCCCTTTGCGTTGTGAAAGCAGGTCTGGAAGGTTTGGAAGTTTTCTTGGGTGGTCTATTAGGCGGTGTAGTAGACGGGGAAACCATGGGGCTGAAGGTTCCTTCTGTTTTCGGGATCTTTTGAAGAACTGCTTGGAGTAGTTTGAATGGTGGAAACAGGTATGCATAGAGGTTTTTCCAAGGGAAAGTTAGGGCATCCACTCCCCAGGCTTGAGGGTCTGGAAGGGGACTTATGTATTGGGGAAGTTTGGCATTGAGCTTCGTGGCGAAGAGGTCTATCATCGGTTTTCCCCAGGTGGCGAATAGAGATAGAGAGTCGGCGATGACATTCCTGTTCCCTGGAATATGGAGGGGAAGGATTGTTTTTTTTTTAGGGATTTGCAGAATGTGAAGATTTCTGAAGTGATCTGGTGGAGGGAGCGTGAGTGGGTTCCGCCTTCCTTTCGGATGTAAGCCACCGCTGTTGTGTTGTTGGTGTGAATCTGAACCACTTTGTTGTTGACGATTGCTTGGATGTGGTTTAGTGCTTTCCAATGGCTGTTTAGTTCCAAAAGATTGATTTGGGTTGTTCGTTTGTTTTCTATTTTCTGGATGCTCCTTGGTTCTGAATGTGGGCTCCCCAGCCCTGAAGGGATGTATCCGTGAAAAGGTGAAGCTCTGGTTGAGGTTCGTGTAGTGGTACGGATGTTGAGACTGCCTATGTCGGTCCACCAAGGAGAGTGTCATGGGGAAAGAGATGGTTTGTTGGTTGTGTGATGTTCTTGTCCGTGGTTGTTCCCCAGTGGTCTATGCAGAAGTGGTGTAGTGGTCTTGTCATCCACCTTCCATAGGGGACAAGTGCTGCCATGGAATCCAATTTTCCTATTAGGGAATTCAGGTCTTTTAGGGTGTTGTTGGGTTTGCTGCAAAAATTACAGAAGGATTGGATAGTGCTTTCGATTCGTTCTGGTGAAGGAGAAATTGTTGCAGATACGAGGTTGAAGTGAGCTCCGAGAAAGATGAAAGATTGGCTGGGATCGAGTCTTCATTTTGGGAAGTTGATGGCGAAGCCCAGCTGGGTGAGGAGTTTTAAGGTATAGTCTATTTGTTTTTAAAAGTGCAGAATATTTGTCGTTTAGGATCCAATCATCTAAGTAAGCATTCGTTGATATCAGGTTTTGATGTAGGTGCGCTAGAATCAACTTTAGAATAGCCGTGAAGATTCTTGGTGCGGCGTTAAGGCCGAATGGTAAGCTTTGGAACTCGTAAACTTTTCCGTCGTATAGGAAATGGAAGTAGTGAAGTATTGAGTGGTGCAGGGGAATGTGGAGGTAGGCATCCGTGAGGTCTATTGAAATTGTCCAGTTATTTGGTTGAAATGTTTGTTGAATTGTGTCTAGGGTATGCATTTTGAAGTTGTCGTTTTCGATGAAGCGAATAAGCAGTTTCAGGTTGAAGATGAGGCGTTCTTCCTTAGGTTTTTTTTTGGCATGAGAAAGATGGTGCTGTAAAAACCTGGAAGTGAGGGATTTGGGCATTCTCGGATAGCTTTCTTTTTGAGAAGAGTGAGTATTTCTGCAGAAAGTGCCTTTGAGGGAGGTGAAGCTTGATGCCAGGGTGGTGATGTTAGAGGTGGTTTTGATGTGAAGGTTGGGTAAAAACTGTTGGCTATAATGTTTAAGATGAATGGATCGGAGGTGATGTGTTCCCAGGCGCGTAGAAAATGGCATAGGCGTCCGCCGACTGGAATGGATGCGTGTTGATGATTGTCACAGAGTGCTGCGGGCTCTGCTGCGTGCCCCGGGTGAAGAGTGGCGGCTCCGTTGGAGGTAGGACTTATTACGGTTGGGCCTGCTCTTTTTGCCTCGGCTGGAAGATTTCCCACAAAACGAACGGTTGTCGTAGTTTCTGATGTCGTCTGTTCTATTGTAGTTACTTTTTGAGTTGTTTTGTCGGAAAGGACTGTTGCGAGTTAAAATTGTTTTGGGGTTTGTTCTTCAATTCCTTTGGTTTTTTTGAGATGTGAAGGTGCGGCGCTAACTTCGGGATCTGGCCATTGAAGAGTGTACGAGACTCATGAATTGGAAGGTTTCGTAGGATATGACGAGTTGATTCGTTGAGTCTTGAAGATGTGTTCAAGGCGGCTTAGCGTTGGATGAAGGTGGAATTTTAAATGCCTTATTGAGCCAATTGAAAAAATCAAAGGTGGCGTAAGAGGTTTTCTTAAAAAGTTGATTAAGTCAGCTAAGCGGGTTGCTCTCGGCTTGATTCCGAAGCGAGTTTTTCACATAAGGCATTGATGGCCGTGTGGATGACGTCAGCTTGGAAGCCCGAAACGTAGTAGCTTGTCGATGTCTTCGATAATGGCGGAAGGTACATCGATTTTCCTTGGGATGAATGGAGAAGATCTAAAATCAATTTTTGTTTCAGAGGTGAGGAATTCATTTTCTTTGTAGGTTTCGATGTTTCTGGGGTTTGCAGAACCTTCTTCTAAGGGTTGGAAATGCCAATTTTCTTTCCCTGGTCGTGGTGGTGGAGGCTCCTGGTCGAGTATGAGGGGTTCACCTTTTCTCAGAAGGATGCCGTCGTTGCAAAGGAGTGTAGTAAGCAGGGTCGGGGGCTGACCCAGCATCCTTCTTTTCTTCTTTTCATGTTGACGAAAGCCGAAGCCGGTAGCGAGGCCCCAGTTAATAGTTGGGGTGGCAGAATCTGGTGGAGGTTTGCAGAGAAAAGCTGCCGGTATACTTTTTTTCAACTGTTTTAAGTCAGCGGCGAAGAGGAATGGTTGACGTTTCATCATCATTGTCTTCTTCGGAGTCGTCATTAGAGAAATGAGCATGGCGAGAAGGTGAGTTTCGGGAGGAATTGTTGAGCGTAGGGGCGGTGTCCAAATTTACGTCATCTTGGGAGTGATATGAAGAGGAGGAAGATGACGGAGAGGGGGAGTTGTCGTTGGCGTGTGTGCGGAGCAGAAGGTTTTCCTCTTGGCGTAGATGTAGGCATAGGCGTGGGTATGGGCGTAGGTGTAGTTTTTTGGGTAGGCGAAGGATTCGTTGAGCTGGCAGGTCGTGAGGTGTGCAGCCGTTTGAAAGATGGTCCTGCAGATGTGGTGCAGTGTTTAACGGCAGGATTGGTGGAGATTAGCCAGATTTTTGTGTAGGAAGTTGAATTTGTTTGAGGGCAAGGAAGGAAAGGTTTCTTTTTATAGCTGAATTTCCTGATCGCATGGTCCATGAGCCTGTACTTCTTTGGCAGTCGACGAGTGGCTGCGACGTGAAGTATGGGAGTTTTGCGACGAAGCCGATGATAAGTCCAAGGGAACGTCGGTGGTCGGCGTAGGTGTATGGCAACATGAAGACGGCGAGGCGCAATTTTGTGGTTGGTAATAGTGGAGAAAGGGGCACCGGTGATAACGCACGGCGTGGAGTGGGCGTAGGCGGAGGTGAAGCGTTCACCAAAATTTCCAGATCAGGGGGCATAGGGCTGGCGGGTGAAGGCGTAGCCTTGGGCGAGCATTTGGCCGAAGATCAGGATCTTGCCATCAGGAACGGTGATGAACTGAGGGCGAAGACGTCAGCTTGGGCTTCCCAAGGGCGAAGGCGTAGGGAGCTTGTGGGCGAAGGCATAAGCGAAGCTAGGACGAGAGAAGCGGAGCGACCGTCGTTGTCCGAGTGGAGGAAAAAGATGGCCGGCGGGCATCGCCGAGCCGCTTTTATAAGAGGGGTCGCGCATGCGCAGCTGGCCATCCAACGACGATTTGAAGAATCCTCCAGCGAGAGAAGCATCCTTCAGGAAAAATGCAACAAAAACACAGGTAATCTACGTTTCCGAAGGGCAATACAAAAATTCGTTTAAAAACGATTTTTTAGTAGAATTTTTGCTTCTAGGATTGACACCTACACCCACATTCAGTAAAACGGAGCGCCGTACAAGCTGTAGTTTCTGCTTTTAAACTTACCACCAGTTGGGTACCATTGCTCTCATCCACAGAATATTCTCTACTGACAAGCCCAAACAAGGGCGAAATAGTCTGTCTCTATGCGTGAGAGCAGATTGGTTTTTCAAGTGATACAAAACTAACGAAGTGAAAACACATGCTTCAATTTTTTTGCAGCCCGAATGAGTAAAAGAGTCAGCAAAGCTTTCCATGGTTGAAGATTTTAGCAACCCAGATTCATCGCACGCACTGTCAACTCCAATCGAACACGCGGTTTAGAAACAAGATGATGGTGGAGCAGGGTTGAAGGTTCTGTGAAACGCTAATCAAAGCAGGCAGGAACTTGATAGTAAATTTCTGACGCCCACAAACAGAAATCAACTGTAACATATTCTGCCTATACCACACGCCATGGCTGTTTGCTGTGACGTGCATATCACGTGCATATCACCAAACAGCCGTTGTTCTCGTTTGTCATTGGCTAACTCATGGTGACGTCACAGCAAACAGCCATTGCGCATGGTTTAGTGTATAGTATTACCATTCTGGATGCGATTTTATAGTTCATGTGATGCAAACTACTCGGCATAAGTTGGTGTCGATACGTAAGTGGACCAATAAAAAGCGCAAAAATTCTACTAAACGAAAAGTACAGTTGATTTACGGTTATCAAGGAGTCTAGGTTTCTGCTGAGGCAAAATTAAAATTCTGCGAACAACATACTCGTTTTCTGCGAAGTTCCTTGCGGCTGAATTTTGTTTTTTTCTACAGCTTATGACTTAAATTCCGAGATTAAACGTGCTGATTCGGCATTTCTTTGGTAGAATTTGTCGTGCATGTTGCGGGAAAAAGTGAGAGCAGATGGCAAATGGAAGCATTTTAGATGTGGATGCGGATTATTATCCAAAATCTGTGTCGTTCTGCGAGAGTTGAGGAAATCTGTGAGACTCATTTTTCAGTGAAAAATCGTGGAATCGCAGAAATCTAGACTCCCTGACTATTGAAAGAATTTTCTGTTCTTATAGCTTTTATGCTTTCCATACTACCGCATACCCATGGAAAGCCAAAACTAAATAGCGATTTAGTGGTCTGCGCCGATTTTTGAAAGGTACTCGGTTTCAGTCAACCAACATGGTGGTTCCGATATACCAAGGAACCTCACTCAGAACTCCTATCGGAATCGGTGCACCACTACATCCTGACCCCCTCACTTAGCATGTGTGCGCATCCATACAGTCGACTTGAACCAAGAAATAGCATTACACCACACCATGTTTCGTGCCAACAATCATCTCGCGCAATGCTACAGAATGTCATTTCAAATGGCATCTGGCATGTAAAACAGAAACTGTTATGCTTAAAATTTAAAGCAACAGGGGTTATTTTCTTTGGTTTTAAAGGATTTACGGAAATTCTGAATATACACAGCTTGGAATCGACATAACTGACATTATCGGCAAATTATTCCACAGAATAGGCAAAAAATGGGCAACTTTTTACCATTTCATCAACGTGGGGGTTCACATTTTGTTTATATATTCAACATTTCATAAAAAATACCAACAAACGGTTGCAGCCCTTTACATTAACAACATACAATACCGTATATTTCCGAATATAAGACGGTACTGTTTTTTTCAAATTTGCACCATTAAAATAGCAGCAACGTCTTATACTCGCGTTCAAGTCCATAACTCGTTCAAATTTTGGCCGATTTTGACGTTTGAATACACCATTTAGACCGTTTTCCGAGAGCTATCAAATGGTGCTAATCTCATGCCAGTTGCTCTAATAGTTTTTGAATTATTTAGCAAAAACTAAATATTTATTGAAAAAAAGCCTCAGGAAGCAGTCCAAAGGAGAAGTTATTATTAAAATTGTGGGTTTTGAATGCAGGACCAGGGGAATTTACTAGTATACAAACTAATAAATATTATACCAAACCTAAAAAAAGCCTTGTTAAAGTCACCCGTCTTATAAACGCAGCCATTTATTTCTTTGGAACATGCGAGCCCAAAAAATGTTACTAGTCTTATATTCGGACGTATACTGTAGGCATTCATACCGATTCAGCTTGAGCCTTTTGGTTAATTCGTTTCTCTATATTCTGCGCCAATTGTTGTGCTTTAAAGGACAAATTCTTCGTCTTTTCTATAAGTTGCTGATACGGTGAAATGGCCTGTGCTCCCATTACAACGTGACCCTACAGAAACAAAAATATTTACAGTGGTAAAAGTTAGTAACTTCAAGAAAAATGGGAAGGAGAATAAAAAATGTCGGGAAGAGGGGAACCCCCTCCCAACTATTTACTACTCAAATCGTATTTCTGGGTCCTTTTCCCCCAAACCCGGAATTATCCACGTTACACTAACACTTAATTTAGTAATTTATTTGTAAGTGGTTTCTAACAATGCTTTATGTAACAATTCTCTTACCATTTACGTTACTTTGTTAGCCTGCTAGCTTGTTGTTACTTTTATGTCTTGCTAGATGATGTGATGGCAGCCTTCCTGCTTTGTGAACCTGTGGCTATCTGGATGAATGTTTGGGGTCATGGAGAATTACGTCTCATTGACTGTGACGAGCTGCCATAAAAGAAGCACGTATATGCTGTCCCGTATGCACTTATGGTTTTAACTCTGCCCCCCCCCCCCCCCTGAGAGGGGGCCCACACCGTAAACCGTAAGTAAGCCTAATCAAGTTTATACTTAGCGGAACGACTGGTTACCATCCCGTCCCAAGTAAATTTCGGTAACCCACTGTTAAAACAAACTGATTACTAACTTTTGACATTCTATGGAAAGTCTGTAAAGGCAACAAGTATTTATGAGTGTCATCAACGTATAACCCCCTGATTAAACAGTGCAAGTTATCGAGTAATGTCTCCATGGTGCTTATTAAGCAGTGTTAGCATTAAACTTGGGCTGTACTAAAAGGGCTCGATTCCACGGATCTCATGGCGAACTCTTCGCCTTCTACTAGCTTTGGGTCGTGGGGATGATTTAGAGGCCCGAGAGACATCGGAACCACGCGCTCAACCCTCTCGAATGTGAAGCCAGTAGCAGTCGCCACTTGGCCAGTAGACCTTACAAACCACTCGACATTTCACAATTTCTGCTCGCCACATGCCAATGACATCTTGCACGATGCATGGTTTTTCTAATTCATGCATTTACGAAATTGTAAAATTCTCCTTAACCCCAGTATTAATGAAGATAAAGCAGTTACGTAGCCCTTATAAATCTAAGCATAACGCCGAAAACCGTTCGTGTCTAACTTGTACGATATCACTCTTTGAGTGTCATTCTCAATTGCTAGTCGCCATTTGGCGAGTAAGGCTAAATTTCAGGTCGCCAACTGCCGATTTCCATTCGCCAAATGGCGAGTAGCGACCGATATTGGAGAGGGTTGCACGCGCTTTTTTTAATTTTGGATTTTGTTTCAGGTTTGCCTTTTTCATTGTCTGATAATTGTTAAAAATCATCTTTTATTTACGGAGGAAAATACGCAAGATTCCAGACAGGCAAGAATGATTTAAAACTCTTGGCAAATTTTCGATAGTCAAGTCTGCTGTGGATGGATTGCCTGCCTGGAATCGTGCGTATTTTCTTCCGCAAGTAATAATGTCATCCGCTACATTCCAGAGTATGCATCTTGATGTTTTAAAAAATCTTCTTTACAGGTAAATGTTCCGTATATGAAGTTCGTTACATCGAGAGTCTACTGTATACATAAAGCTGTATGATTATTTCTTATCGAACTCTCCAATTAAAAAACAATAGCAAAATAAGGAACTCTACACCCCTTGACCATAGGAGTCAATCGTGTTAGATCATTTCAGTGAAAACGGTCATAGAGTACTTTTTATAGAGATTTCACTGTAATAAGGTTCAACTGTACATTGTGAAGCAAATAAAGTAATAAAAAATTTTTTTCAGCAAAATGTTCTTACCAACTGGGAGTCTATCTTTGCATCTAATCTTGCATTACGGATCAAATTCACAATCCAGCGTTCAGCTTCTTCCGGAGTCATATTTAATTTTTCAGCTAACATGCTGCCAAAGAAAATTTCAAACATTAAATCCTCAGCATTTGTGCAATTCTGGGATTATTCAAGTATCTAAATTAAGGGTCGGCCTATACCACCTCTCACCAATTAGACCCGCAATACGATTCTATCAATGCTGAGCCAGGGTAGAAAATAAAATTAAAAGATACATCAACGAAAACTGCCGCAGTCTTTCAGTTAAGGCTTTATTCGATTGGCTAGTGCTGCATTTTTAATTTTTCATGGACTTGCAAGTCTTACAAATTTAAAAATAAAAAATAACGAATTATTGGGTTTGTAATTAGCACCAGCACGAACCCTGTATATAATGTTGTATTCTTTTTTGTGTGAAAAGTACATTCTTGGAAAAGCAGTGACCAGATATTGCACGAAACAAAATACAACTAGGCCTACTGACAATAAATGTGACTGCTTACTTGATACTGATGCATTGGTGAATGCGACAGAACGTCTCGAAAATCATTAATCTGGCATTTTCAATGAAGTCGTCCAAGCAAGCGACAAGAAAAAAATCATTGCTAAGCACCTGAAATAAAAGCAGTCACAAGAATAAGTTACGATCATAACTACATTTATTTATCT
>JAHWFP010249551.1:0-17862 GCA_023313725.1 Lithobius niger
CACGAGGTAGATGAGTTGGAAAACGGAAGCGAAATAACAAACGAAAGAAACGTAATAACAGAATCGTCGAGAGAAACCTTTGCCGTAACTTATTTCGAAATGAGCTTGTTGGTTAATTGAATTTTTTTTTTTTGAATTTTCTTGTTTTCAAACGGAGCTTAGTTTCATTTTCATTGTACTGCAGGAATGTTAGCTCAGGTCCAGTGCAAGGGCGCGAATTCTCGCAGCTGGAATTTAATCGCGATGGCGAAGGTGTCGTTGCCATGGTAACTACGCTACATACAATAACTAAATCTGACATCTTTTGAGTTACAGGCCAGGCACTCTGACCACAGTGCTACCGGGTTGGACCCTGGCTATACAAGCTGGAGACGAGCGTAGAGGCTGTTCAACCTTTGTAAGTGGTGACCGTAAGGCCACAAACATATACAAGGAGGGAAAGCAACATTGCTTTTTGGGCTCTTGGCCTCCACACTAGAAACAATGCTATAAGTAAATAAGAATAAATCACAAGATAGAGGGTTAACTAACAAGGCAAACAGTTTTGTAATTCCTACATAGTCAGCCTTATTAAAGTGCAAACTGCTGCGCCAACCTTGTTATTTACCCTGACAAAAATATCTCTGTAGTTGTTGGTTGTCTTAGCAAATCACTCGTACCTGCTGAAGGTCAATGTTATAAACAAAGCAAAGATGGGCCCTGACGATCACGTGACCACTTAAGGGTTCGTCCACTCAACAGATAGCGCGTGTCTGGCCGGCCAATCACTGAACAGCCGGTGTCCGATATCACGTGGTTCCAACCAATCATGCCTGTGGGGAACATTTCTGTACACCAAAAATAATTGCACTCGACCCCTGGAGACAAGTCGGTGGGTACGAAAACTTAGCTAATCCGAAACGTGCACTCTAGCTTATTAATTTCTGAGAACGAAAGCGCCCTTGTAGGGAAAAACACGGCAGTCTTTAGATTTTTGTATTTTTTTCTATTTATTTTTAGAGTGTCACTGTTCATAAAACATTTATTATTTTTACTTAGGCGAAGGAGGGATCCCGTCGACCATACCTCGTCTGTGTTTAAGACATTTAAACGGACAGTTACTGTCCAGTCACTTCACACAGTGGGACAAGGTGACCTGATAGTTACCGTCTCGTGTGCCAGAGGTCCCGGGCTCGAGTCCGACCTCAGCCACCCCTGGCATTTTCGGAAAGAGAAGGACCCTGTGATGTCTCGTGTTCATGTCGATTGAGGCATGTAAAAGAGCCTAAGAATGGTGCTATGGCTGACGCTGGATACGCGTCACTTGTATACACGTGTGAAAACCTGCACCATGACATTTGCAACAGTTAAGTGTATCCCAAATGTAATGATTAATTACCGAACGTAATAAAAAGCTTTTAAAGAGTTCCATTAAGAACGAGTTTGGACAGTACTAAGACTGTGTTCCAGCTCACGAGGCATTACAGCACCCAAATCGCCAAATTTGCGCGCTGCAAAAATGCATCCTCCAGAGGGGGTCTTAACTGGTCAAAATAGTATACACCAAACTACTTGCAAACGTGGATTACCAAAGAATACTTCGGAATACCTAAGATTACCAAAGATTACTTCGGAATACCTAAGATTACCAAAGATTACTTCGGAATACTTAAGATTACCAAGGATTACTTCGGAATAGTAGTGATGACTTGGGATTACCTCGAATTACCAGTGGTTACTTGTTATGTTTAACTTCAGAAAATTCAGCAATTCAGCCTTTCAGTAAACCATGGATTACGTTGGCTAACCACTCATTATTTGCTGCAGACATGACGTCAACAAAGTGTCTAGTATTGTATTGGATTACCTCAGATGGCATGTATAATTTTTGATTATCAGCATTTAACTTTACTAATTATAAAATTGATAATCTCATGTACGGAAGGGACTTTCACATCAACCATAAGCAAGCATAGTTCCAATGATTTAAAATCAACAACTTCCATTAACATGTTGGACGTAATTAGTCGTAGTTACATCAACAGTACCTTTGTGCAACTGACAAGTCCGTACAACACGACGACGTGTACGCTGTAAAACGTACTACCCAACTACCTCGTACGCTATCGTACAAGTCAAGAGATCAAACCTTGATAAAACCAGGGATGCTGCCGGTGTGAAAAAAACTTAAAAAATATGAAAAAATTTGAAAAAATATGAAAAAATGCGAAAAAAATTTGAAAAAAACTTGAAAAATGCGAGTGCTGGTGTGAAAAAAAAGACAAACCACACAAACGAAGTGAAAACAATCAATTTAGCCGCCCTAATTTTGGGCTCGGAATTACGTAGGCATACTCTGCATTTCGAACATGAAAAAAAAAATTGGTTGGTAAGGGCGGAGTCGCTTTGAATTCGCTTTCACTTTCGTTTTAAAATTACAAAGAAATTACGATGGTTACTCAAAAAAAAAGGAACATTTTTATCAAAAAATTGTGAAACTGGTGTGATAGAGTGATACAAAAATGAAAAGTAGATATGTGAAAAATGTGAAAAAAAAATTCAAAAGCGGATATGTGAAAAATGTGAAAAAAAATGAAAAGTGGTAATGTAAAAAAATGTAAAAAAAAAAAAAAAATGGTATTCCTGGCAGCACCTCTGTAAGATTAACAAGCCAAGCTGCAAAATCAGGGAAATTAAGCGAAACTTAAAAGCTCCAGTACATTGAATCAGTTTTTCTTCGCTCGTAAATTTGTTCTGCAATTATATCAATTATTAGCTACGAATAGCATAATGGGCAACCGGCAGTCAGAAGGCCACGGTTTGTTTATATATTGACAAACTTAGAAAGGTCAACTTGTTTTACTGACCTTTTGAAGATAGTTACAGACGGACGGATGGTGCCAAACTGAAATCGGAAGGAACCATTCCGGACGGACAATTCGATTGCAATACTTGGCGGCAGTCCATCTTAACTTCAATTGGATGACCTCTAAGGGCCGCCCATGTACATTGTACACTGTGGTGGGGGGGGGGGGGGGGGGGTGATATATTGTGACAACTGTGATACAAGGGTGGGGGGTCGGGGCGTTTCTGAAATGTGACGTCACAATCTTGCATTACATTTTGGTGTTCACATCACCTTCATTTTTGGCGTATTATTTACGACAACAGTAGTTCACAGGTAATTTCATTTACACACACAGAAAATCACCAAGATTTAAACCTGTGGACTCGTAAGACATCGAAAAATTACGATAAATTTAAGTATAAGCAAATGCTTTGAAATATTACGTGGGGGGGGATCAGGGTGATTGCAGAACTGTGATGTAATTATTAGGGGGGTGTTTTAAATTTTGTGACATTTGCGTCAAAGGGATGGGAGGGTGTTTTAAAATAGGCTAAAACGTGTGACGTACTATATAGACGGCCCCCTAGTTCGTTCCTCGAATGCAAAAGTACTCACTGCTGTCTATCTTGTACAAGTCAAGTAAAAAAATATACATAAGGACCAGACTGTTAACTGGCCGACGCATTTCTGATGTGGCCAGATTCAAAACTTTAGGGCGTTCCTTCTATGATTTATTGTACAGGCCTAGAAGCGAAGCACCTTCCTAAAACATCACTGCACATGACTCGGCCGTTTATTAGTAAAACCTATAAATTCTTGGTAAAACGTATAACACCTAGAGACCAAGTGCTGAAGTTTTTTCTAAACCCGGTCAACGTGTTCCAAGTTATAAATAAATTATTGATATTCTTACATAATGTCAGTTGTACTTGGCCTATTTTTTTTTTCAGGGGTGGGGGTGGAGAAGGGGTAGGGTTACAGGAAGACTAGTGGGGTGATGACGAGCTAAATTCGCTTTATGAATTTTGTAGCTACATTTTAAGTTTGTGCTTTGACGGTCCAGCACATTGTTCAGATCTCTCCTTAATTCCATAGGGATTGGATTTGGAAAGATGTGCAAAATAAATGATTTCCCCAGGCTAAAATGCTGTTTGATATTTTCCATAAACATCATCATGTCACAAGGGAAACAAGTAAAATACATGTGTAAAACTTAAGGTAAAAACTTGGGCAATGTTTCTGTGAGACCTTGAATGGAAAAGTCCTTGAAAAAATCTGATAAAGAACAACTTTTATCATTGAAGAAAAGGTGTGAAAAATATTAAGACATTCACTTTAAGACTTTATTTTCTAACCATCAAGCCATATGTATACTTTGTATAGTTATTAACGGTGAAAACTATTTTCCTAAGTTATGTAACATAAACGAAGCTAGTCCTGATATCTTAGCTACTGTAGCGTTATAGATTAGCGAATTGCCTAGTGTAGCATGTAAGTCTAGTCTCCTCAGCGTGCAAGACGTCTTTTGCTATTGGCCAGCGTGTTATCGGCTATAACACCACGAATGCTTCTACGAATTTGATAATTTGGGAGTTTTAGCACGAAACTCCTTTCCAGTTTAATTTCCCGATCTTGAATGAAGGTCGAGGGAAATTTGCAGAAAAGTTGCTGAGTGATTAAAATCCACATTCCTGGTAGATACTTTTAAAACCAGGAATACGTCAAGTTACGCAATCCACAACTTTGCGTAACGTGTTTGGCAGCAGTGTCGAATTGGGCCGCCAGGCAGTACGGGGATCCCCGGGGAGGGCCCACTAGAGGGGGCCCTTGTTAAAAAAAAAAAGTTTTTGAAAAATTTGATATGCATTCGTATGAAAATTATATGTCCTAAGTTGCAGGAAAACGTTTCAAATTCACGCTGATTTCTTAAGAATAAGGTGGCCTTCAGGGTTCCATTCCGGACCTCCCCCCCGCCCCCCCACATTACAGGAGGCCCTTGTTTCAAATAAGCAACTTAAAAAAATTTGTAACGAAATCCTACGAAAAAATTATGTTTCGTAAGTAGGAAAACGTTTCAAATTCACGCGGATTTCATTAAATACACCAGTTTACGAGGCTTTTCTCCGGAACATACCCCCCCCCCTCCATTACTTCAGGAGGCCCTTGTTTCAAAGAAACGTTAAAGAAAATCTGAAATGAATTCCAATAAAACTGCTTCCTAAGTTGCAGCAAAACGTTTCAAATTCACGCATATTTCTTACAAAATAAATCCCCTCCCCTCTCCCCCAGTTGCCCGAGGCTTCTACACTACATTCCCGGTTGGGGTGGGAGTAGTGTATGTAACCGTCCTGTAACATATTTATCATAACCGTAACAGTCGCCTAGCGTCGGGAACAGGGCAAAAGCTTTTCGGAGGGATCGAACGGGTTACACAGCCGATGGCAGGTTACAGTGTTACATGACGGTCACAGCTTCGAACATGCGGGCGTGTAAAAACGGTAGGTTAGACAGGCACAGGCTATAGGCAGGACAAAGAGTCTGTTACACCACCTTGTGTAGTAACCTATAGTAGGTTAGGTTAGGTTAGGTGGGCGAGTAAATAGAGCGAGAGAGTGTTCGGTCACTATAGACAGTCTATCACGTTTCAGTTACGACTCGAAATGTATTACAGGAGTTGCCCCGGTGTTGATGATGGGTTACTACGGAAGAAGCGGAGCACTAGTAGGAGGGGGGACATGTCGAAAAAGAAGTAGAAGTAGAACGATAAAATGAAACGGCCAAGTTCACGACCATGGTCTCGCTATTCCTCTCAGTCAGCGGCATACAAGGACAACCAGTAGTTAAAGGGAGAAGAAAATCTTTCTTCCATCCTCGTACTACAGACCGTCGTTACGAGCATATCACTGGCCAAGTGGGATACCCAGGCAACTCCCACGAGGAGGCCCATGGTCAACTACAACATGTAAACGCATGTAAGAGTTACGCATTGTAGTCGTTGCCCAAATTTCGACCCCCGAATCGTTAGTCGATCGAGGGTTGTTTTTGACTATAGCGCGCAGGTTTTTATGGCGCTAAAAAAAAAGTTAAGTCCAAATAGTGCAACCCTATTTCGAACGAAATAGAGGCTTTTACCCTATGGAAAGTAGGGAATGTATCAGTTAATAAATGTGAAATGGCCGAAAGGTAAAAATGTGAGCTTCGAGAAGGATACAAATAAAAAAGACAAATACGATGGGACATGCATCTAGGGTTTATTTCTACGAATGTACAAATCAAGAGCTCTCAGTGAGACTCCTATACATGTAAAAGCTTAAGAGCGTGCAAAAACATAAAAAGTAAGTCATGCGAGGACTAAGAAGAGCCGAATGCTCTTAAAGAGTTTAAGACTCGAACGAGTAATATAAGGAGCATGCAGGGACATGTACACAATTCATCACTTCCCAATAGTCAGTCAGTCATAAAAGAGCCTTACAGCTCTGCACACACTCTTGGTCAATGTATGGCTTGGGTGTCTTCAATTTAAAATGTCTCTTCGTGAATCGCACGACTCGCCGGTCGTTAAAATCTTTGGTCATTGGATGAAAAGCCTGTTGTATGCGGGTCATCGGTAGTCCATTCGTCTTGTGATACAGATAGTAAAGACAGTACTGGCCGCATACCGTACTACACGGTCCTTGGTAGGTGTGGAGGTTGTAGTGTTTGAATACAGAGTTTCTTTTGAGGAAACGAAGAATGTTGATGTTTCTCGGTTTCAGACCGTAACTGTCGAAATAATCGACGCTCGATTTAGGACGATCGAAGAAGATGGCTACCCAGTGACTTCCAGGTTGAGACGAAGGGTCCAAATTGACTATATAAGCAGAATGTTCGGCTATTCTGGGTAGTTGGTCCGAAGCAAAAACTCCTCCGAACAAGGGTCCAACTTTCTTGTGACAACTAGCTGCAGTTCTCAGTTGATGGGTTTGCATGTCGTTGTTACTAATGGTCGTAAAGCACGTTTCTAGTTTGATCGATTTCCAAAACGGTTTGATGCACCATGTAGAGCACCAAATTGATGGTTTCTTTAAGAGCTTCCTTGAACGTGACGTCGATGCGAAGAGAGCCTTGCTTAATGAGATTATAGTGGCACTGTCCCTGGCTCTTATCACTAGTCAGGTCGAAGGCGTATAGAGCGTTGCCCGATGGGTACTCGATGTAAGTTATTGGTGGTGGTGAATCCGAAACCAACTTGTCGGTGGCTTGAAACAAGGAATAATAATTGCGAACGTAAAGACCGTTCGTGTAGTCCGGTTTATATGGAATGGCGGGAATGGTCTTGCCATCGACTTGTAGGGCGAGATAATTCACGGCGTAGTTGGCGAAGTTGTAAGGATTCTTTGTAAAGTCCCCATTGTAGGCACTGTTGGAGACGAGACCGAGAAGACAAAATGAAGGAAGGTTTCCGAGTACCGCGTTGTCCAAGTTTCCTTGCAGACTGCCTTTAGGAATAGTAAACGTCTTCATTTCCACGCGGCGTACTGGATATTTTGCTGGACCGTCTTTCAACGCCTGCATGAACCCGAGTAGTACAGCCGGTGATGGAGTGACTCGGCGTACAAACAATGTTGCACGAGTGATGTTGACTCGGTAAGTCGGACTAGTTTCGGAGCTCATCAAACAAAATGCATCCTTGCTTCTGGTCAGTTTGAGACGTAGGTCCACGTTGGTTAACAGAAGTCGGTCCTGCTGAAACAGGTCACAGTGTGGTCTTCCATAGAGGTCGATTACATTACTAGCTTTGATACGATTGGTACGTTTTTTCAGACCGTCGTTGGCACCGGTAGGGTCGGCAACATCGAAGGATCCAGCAACGTCTTTTTGCCATAGTTGACTGGTGAGGTGACTAATTCTAGGATCATTCCCGTAGGTCAGCAATGTTTCCAAATAACTACGGTACGAGTACCCGTTGTCAGAATTTGATATTTGTTTACCGTTTAAAGTGCAATCGCATTGCGAAAACAGAGAATGAAGAAGTAAATTGACGGGGCCTACTTTATCGGTGTCCTCCAAATCCGTCGATGCACCTTTAACTACTTTACATTGTACGTGTAAGAAAGATTGACTCAAGTCTAAAAGGCAGTCGGCAGCTCCAGGCACTACGAATTCGATCGGGGCGTTGTCAGATAATGTAGCCAGAGGATGGTATTCGACTAAACTGTCATCGTTAACAGTTACTTGTACGGGTGGTGAAGTAAAAAGTTCCAGTTCCTCCTTGGTGCAGGGCACCGAATCACGATCCGGCTTCAATGACATGTCGGTGTAGAATGAAGGGTCCTGTAGTAAGGTAGCGGCCTATATGTACTATCTAGTCAAAAATGTCAGATTTCCTTCTCAGCTGACGGCTGCGTCGCAATACAGGTTGACGGTGGCGGCGGCGTTGTTGTTGTTTAAGGGGTTGACGACGCGGTCGTTTTCTTCCACTTCCGGACTGGCAACATTTCCTCTTCTTCCTCTTTCGACCGGTCCCCACCTGACCTCCCGTTACCGCTGAAACAGCGTCTTGTTTCGCAGCCTGCCATCTGTTCTTAGCAGCCTCCTTAAACGATTGCCCCGTTTCTACCTCATCCAACAATTTACCTCCGCTTCTCAAAGCGTATCTACCCACCCCGAATAAACTCCTTTTAAGAAATGGGACTGCCGAGCGAAATAGACCACTCATAAAATCACCGAAAGCCCCCGAACCTCGTTGTATTCGCCCGCCCGTAAAATAAGGAGCCCCACCTCTTTGCCCAGTACAATAATGATGAACGCAAACGCGAGGATCGATTCCGTGGTAAGGGGAACGCATTTTCAAGAACGACGTCTAAAGTGTAGCGTCAGGCTAACCTCTCCCGAGTTAAATGGAATGGCTATCCCCATGTCCGACATTATATAGACTCTAATGGTCTCGAAATTAAGCCGCGCGAGAGGTTTGTAGTAAGGCTTAGTAAATATTACATTAGTCACATCCCCCTCTCCAATTCTAACCACTCGCAACAAAGGAGCCAAAACATCTCCGACCAAAGTCTCCGCCACTATGTCGCTGTAAATATAAAGAGAATCGAACCCTCCGACCAAGTTAAGCTTTGTTTCCGATGTAACCGATCTATGAAAAAAATGGTCAGCTTTAAACCCTATTCTACTCGACAAAGTCTTGTTGAAACTCACGCTTAGTACTTCCAGAGGAGTAGCTTCATTATCCGGCGATAAAAGGATGGAAGGGAACCGTATGGTCATTACATCTCCGACTTCCCTATATTCGAACCTAGGATATTTAAAGGCGCGTACTCTTTCTCGCATGGCCTGGTTCAATGTTTTCGCGATTTCGTGTCCCGTTTGATAGTAACCGGGAGGTAAAGTAACGTTGATGGTAGATACAAAAGTGACGTAAGATACCCACCAAGTCCCATCGTTGAATTGTTGGAGAATACTTTCGGTAGTAGCTCTAGTATGGGCCTTTACATCGTCGTAATAACTCTCTCTCAACAACCTATCCGATCTGTCCCAGCCTAAAAACCTGGCTAGACTGTAGGACAAGCACAACTTAGAATCTGGAGGTAGTTTATGTTTAATTTCAACGCGCCTACCAACTTGATCGTAACTGAAAGTGATGGAAGGCATTCCCAACTGATTTTCGATAGTCTTATTTAAAAAGTTTAAAACCTTATCAATCTGGTACGTGAAAAACACAAAATCCTTATTGAAAACTAGATCCAGCTCGGGTTCCACGGTCAGTGTGGTTTCCCCACCAACCGCTTTGTGTCGATTAAGAATCTCGAATTTAGTAGGTTCGGGTATATCGAATTCTTGATAATTGTACCTGGGAAATTTAACGTAAGTACGGGTCCCACATTTTAGAGTTATTCCGCTACCGGATGGTACGTTAGCCCAGTTCCTCGAGTACTGAAACTCGGCCAGTCCGACTTCCCACCCATCACCGGGCAGACTTATTCTCTGAGCCAGTTTTGTAGTGTAATCATTCAAGGAATTATCCGGAAACAAATCTAAACTAGCATTAGCGGGAAGAGTGGCGTAGAAACTGTCAGCGTCCATGCTTACAGCTTTTTCAAATCCTTAGCAGGGATCCACCGATTATGACCGCTGTCGTACCCCTCGAAAGACACGAGATACTGTTTGTTACGTCCGATACCCTTGGATCTCAAGACCTTGTCTACTCTGTGGTAGTTCTCGTCGTCCTTTTTAATCACTTTGGTTACCTCCGGTAAATAAAACCGACCCTTGATTTCCTCGTCGTTATAATCCTTAAGCCTAACCGTGATTTCCCCGGGTCCTTTAGGTACCAACACGTGAGTTACAAAAAAGATTTCTCTAGACCATAAGCCTCTATAACCTTTATCAAACTTCCCTTTAGTAATAGATATTCGTACTTTGTCCCCTACTCGTAAAGGAACCTTTTTTATCGTAGAAGAAGCCATAGCACGACCGAGTTGTTTCAAGTCATCGCCGTACAGTTTCCGCCACAACTGTCTATGATTCTGTAAACTTACTTCATTGGGCGTCATACCAGTTGTAGAGTGCCTGGTGTTGTTGTAAGAATCGACAATTTTCTGGATGACAGGGATGTAGTGGTAAGTACCTTTAGAGGTGAAGTACCTATGCAATCTCGCTTTAAGTTCGCGCTGGTACCGTTCAATTTTCGAAGTTTTCACATCGTCATTTTCCGTGGTATAGAATTTAATCCCAATTTCCTTAAAATAATCCTGCACTTCTTTCGCTCTGAACTCGTTCCCTTTGTCCGAGCTGAGATGGGCCGGTGGATGAGGCATACGTTTAAACATCCTCTTAAACGCTAGCAGTATCTCGGACCCAGTCTTGGTTTTTAAAATTTCTACCCATACTTTTCGACTGAGCCCATCCATGCACGTTAAAATGAATCTATAGGGTTTATTATAAGGTCTTAAAGACACCATATCGCTTAGGTCACAGTCCATGTAACTTCCTAACCCACCTACTATAATCCTGTTACGTTTAAATTTATATCTGGTAGGTCTATGTATCGTATAACTGTCTTGCTTTAAAAGCCAATCTTTAATTTGAGCTAGAGTATACTTTTTACCGTCCCTTTTCGCCCGAAGGTGTAATTTAGGAGCCGGCGCGTAACTGCTGGCTTCTCCAGGGCTGTCGTAATAGATCCTAGTGAGGTAGGTATCCATCGTCGTCGTCTCAGACAAATCGTTCCCATTCGATATTAGGCATCTTGCTAGCACCGCGTTTAGCTACTCTCGGTAAAATTGTTCGTGTAGGCAATCTCGTCGTTTTCTTTTTGGTGGTGGTGGTCGGACTTCCTTGTAACGACAATGTAGGTGGTCCTAAGGAAGGTGTAGGCGTGGTGACTGTTAGCACCGGTGCTGCTGCTGCTGCTGCTGCCGTCGTGGATACTGGAGTGGAAGTGGCGGGGACGGCAGATTTTAACCTGAATTGATCGATGTATTGGTCTCTCTGTTGTTCCAACTGACCAATAAATTTCGCTTTAAAATCCAAAGGTATATCGTCAGAGTTTAAAATATTTTCGATTTGGTTTTGAATATTAACCAATTTCGAATAAATAGCACCTTCGGGTTGATATAAAAATCCGTGGGGTTGCGGGGCTGTTGTCGAACCTTCGTTGCCGTTGTACCGTTGTTGTTGTTGTTGTTGGTGGTACGCATCCTCGGGGATGAGGTACATTTTCTGTAGAGAAGAACTCATGTTTTCTTCTTCTTAGTTCCCACCTTTGAATATACCTCCGAGGATAGATAATGCTGCGGGAAGTATCCAAGGTAAAATTGCTCCACCGGACTGGACTATAACTTTCTTGCGATCCTTAAATGACGCTCGTTTGTTTCCCAGCAACCTGATTTGCTTTTTATATTTTCGTAGCTTGCATCGGGTGGCTGGTGATACTTTGACCCTACTGTGTAGTAAATTCAACGCAATTTCTGATATACAGTTAATCTGAGACTTGTCAGCGTGCTTCAGTAGATTCTTGCGTTGATGTTTACTAAATTTACACAAAGCTTCTAAGAGAGCACGATGTTTTCGTACATTCTCCATCGATGGCCTTACACGTAATAAACTAAAGTCGGCATTTCATCGGGAAATATAGATGTTCGTAGTCTAGTCAACTCGTTCGATTTAGGGTGTAAATCCACCACTAGGTACCCGAATTTCTGTGTCTGTATCGCGTCGTTATACGCGGCCATAAACTGCTTAGTTTTAGTAGGGTAAGCCTGAGTGGAAAAAGTCATGATTTGACGTTTATCTCTTAAATTCCTTAAAAGTACCACGTACTGAGCATTAAGAGCGATATCCCTTTGGTTTTTACCCTGCGAAAACAAGTTCTGGGTCAAGTAAAATATAGAAAATTTCGAATGGTGGCCGTGCCGCGTGAACCAGTCTGCAATATCGCTACTAGAGGTCGCCACTGCCGACATTAAATCATCTATGACAAGAATTTTGTTGATATTAGGATCGTAATCGGATACGTTAGTAGGTAGACCTCTATGAAATTGTATCTTATCCGTATACTTTTCCATCCAGGGTTGATAACTGGAAAAATGCCAGTGTATTTCCTCGATCTTGGCATCGACCATAGTAGGTAAGTTGTCGATAAATTTCAGAACCCAAGACGTTTTTCCTCCGGAGGTCGGAGCGGCAATGATGCAGTTGAAAGGCACGTGGAATTGAGCGAAGTCAGGTACGAGCGTAGTGGTTGCCATGATGACTAACGTTTTGTTGTTGTAAGAGCGGTGGTAAATAAAGCTGGCAGTAAGGAATACGTTGCAAGAGCCAAGCTCCGAAATTAATAAGTAAAAATAAAACCAAGATCAAGCTTTTACCAATTTCGTATCTAGGGTCAGTGACGAATGAAGACGCCGTCGATGAAGATGATGACCGGCGAGAACCGTCCATACCCAACGAGATTTACTAACAGACTGACTGTCTCTACTTTCGACTAAGACTATTATCACCAACCAAAACCAGGTAGCCATATATACTATTTTTGTATGAGTAGGGGAGGGAGGGGGGGGGAACGCCCCGCCCAGCCCAGCCCAGCCCGCGAAGCTCCTTCCAGGGAGGCCGCTGGCCTCCCTGGAAGGAAATAGAGAGAGAAAAAAAAAGCCTTCGTCGACTACTATCTTTCTACCTATCTATAAAATACAACGTGTATAGAAGCAACACCTTCCTTAACTAAATTTTGAAACCAAAAATCCTCGCATTGGTCTTTAAAGAAAATACATTCGCCGGCAGTCAATTCGATTTTACGTAATTTCATTTTAGGTTCATTTTTACCCCAGTACAATGTCATTAAAGGTACTCTTTGTCCTAATACCAAACCGGCATATTCTCGGTGATTGTCGTAAGGCCAATTATCGACTCGACGATTGTATCTAGTAACGGCACATTTTTCGAACGGTAGGCCATTGCTGGAGAAATACTGACTGACTTTAACGTTCAAATCCTTCAGGAGTCGAGTCATTTCTTTATCTTCTCCACCATACACGGTACATTGTTTATTTCGAGCCCAACTGTCCACGTAAGGACCCCAATTAGTTTCGCGAAGCAAAGTGTCGTAAATCAGTTTGGCTTCGTCTTCCGAAAATAGTTTCACAGTTTTTAATAATCCGTCTTCTCTGATGGGTTCGAACCACGTTGCCTCGTGTTCTTTGTTATTCCTTCTACACAATTTTGCTAGCGTAGTAGTAGTAGTCATCTTTTTCTTTTTCTTCTGAAAACGGAAAGAAGAAAACTATTCAAGTATACGGTCTTCTTTTTTTTTTGTAGAAATGTAGAAGGTGAGGGAGGGGGAAGGAGGCCGGGGCGTGAAAAGACAACGTGAATAGTATCTGGACTAACGCAACCTCTCAACTGTAGACATTTGCTTCTGTCTTTGAAAGAAAAACAGTCACCAGCTGTCAATTCGATTTTATGTAAGGTTAGGCTATTTTCGTTTTTATCCTGGTAAATGGCTACGGTTGGAGCAGTCGCCAGTATTAAACTAGCGTACTCTTCGTGATTTTCGTAAGGCCAAGAATTTATCTGCCAATTGAATTTATTAACGTAGCATTCTTCGAATAATTCTCCGTTGCTCAAGAAATGTGGCGACACGACACGATTCAAGTCCATCAGAAGTCGGGTCATTTTGTTATTGTTTTTTTTATTTTCTTTTCGGTCGTACTTGGTGCACTGAATATTCTCCATCCAATCGACGGGTGGACCCCATTTAGTTTCGTGATACAAAGCCGTATGGATTCGTCTCGCATCGCCGCTCGTAAATAGTTTTACAGTTTTTAACAATGCGTCCTCTCGCGTTTGATGAAACCATTTTGCTTTGTAGTAATTGTCGATCCAGTAAGAACATAGTTGCGCCAAAGTAGCCATCTGGAATTAAAAGAGAAAAAAAAATGGTACGAATGTTAAAGGATTTAAAAATCGGCGGCTGGCTCTTCTCGCAAATGCCATTTAGTGAAAGTTAAAATAAATGCGGGATCTTTTAATAGAGGCCGTTGTGGAATTGTATGTTTGTAATATCGATTAGTCGGGTGTTTGATCACTAATAACGATGCTGGATCCAAAGCAATAGTAAATGACGGCCTCTCACCTACGAAGGTTCGATCGTGTTTCATTGTATAAGTACGTTTGCCTAAAGCCAAGACGGCGACTGGAGCCAGTATATCGAAACCCTCTCTGTTAATATAGGAATGCCAAGGTTTATAAGCCATGCCACTTTCGAATTTCTCAACGTACAAGCAATCGAATCTTACTTCGCATAGATTCGAAACGTAATCCCTTACATTTTCCAAGAGCGGCGTCCAATTCTTGACACTCCCCTCATCCCCGAAATCCACCGTTTCTTCGGCGTCCGCGAAACAACAATACTGTCTACGTATCTTATGACCACCACCTACTTCAATCGTGTCGTGCGGAGGCCCTAAAAATACGATTTCAGCTTCTAATCCAAATATCAAACGTTGCATTTGAGTTTTAGTAACTGTGTTGTGCATTACAGCTACATCGTGATGAGGTAGAAAAGAGTATTCTTTCGTGTACATGGTAGCTGTCATTATTCTTTTCGGTGGGAATATGTCCGAAGTCGAAGTTACTTCTTCCATTTCTGTAAATAAAAGAAAGAAAAAAAAAGGTAGATACCTTCCTGTTTTCTTTCTTATTATATACATATATGTATACAAAAAGTGGAGAAAGTAAAGTGGGGTTTTCGTCTCCCCACCTCCTTCCATTTTTCTCGCGTCCTTCCGACAGTGCCAGCAGTCAGTTACAACCTACAACGGAGCTGCTACTGTAAAGGACTGCCACCACTCGACTACCACGACCATCCATCGTTGAGCCTCGTTGATGTGGAAGAAGAAGAAGATCGACGATTTATAAAGCGCTGTTAATACTTAACTAAAGTCCCTACTTGGAAAACCTAACCAAACCATGAACTACACTCCGATGAGCGTAGTCGGAACCGATATTAGTCCCTCCCGAGCAAGCTTGGATTTTCTTCTCTGACAAGCTCGAGCTTACTCGACTAAATAAGTCGAGCGTCCCTGTAACTACCTATCATCTTTAAAATGTTATTAAAAAACAAGCTATATTGTGTTAGTTGATATTTACAATACTTACCAATGACGGTGCGAGGCTATTTTTGGCCTGAAAATCGAATGCGAGTTGTTCATGGAAAATAGTTAGTACCCCCAAGGGTATGAAATGTAAGTTCGAGAATCTACGTACCGTTTAGTAGCTACAGTACGATACGTTTTGTTTTGACTAGTGGTTAACAAACAATTGTTTCTTCGTACAATTTTTCGTGGCTCTGTAAGAACGACAGTTTCGCCTCGGTCAATATTTTCGACCATTTTAGCGATAGTGTCAAAATCTAGTACTTGACTATTACGGAAATTTAAAGTAATTCCCCTTACCTTAACTACATTTTTCGTACCTTCGTCACTCTGGACAACGAACGAGTAATTCTTAGATCCATTACTACAAAAATGACTAATGTAAGCATTTTTTCCGTAAGAGGTTAAATCATTGGTTAGACCTCCGAGACGAGGATCGTTTTGTAAGTCGTACCGATCGTTTTTATTGACCTTGAAAATGGTACTGTCCGTGTCGCAATAAAAAATATTGCCTGGGGCGTGCTCACGTAACAGCTTCAACAATCGAAGCCTACCGTAAGCAGTTATAAAGCTAGAGATCCCGACCGAGACATTGTTGTTTCCTTCGCTAAGATTTTGATTGTTCCTAAAACGCACAACGGCGATCTGGTCGTTTTCAAAATCAATATCGCATATAATATTTCTGTCATCCAGTACGAAACTAAAGTATTCAGCAGCTGTATCTATATATTTAGTCGACAAATGGTCCTCTCGCTGACCCAGTTTCCCTGCCAAAGAATTCAAGAGGCCTTTCGCTATAGTTCTGCCACCGGGACTATCTCGGATTCTTTCCGGGTTCAAAACGATTTGCTGACTGTCCTTTACAAGTTTCACGTAAGCAGCTTTCTGTTCTACAGTTACAATCCCTTCGGGGTACCCCGAGCACTCTAACTTCTGCGCGTAGAAGGTTTTCACATAGTCAGTAAAAAGGCCACCCGTACACGTTTTGGGGTCGTAAATCGTGGACTGAGGGAAATGGTATACGGACAACAGTTGAATTATTGAGTAGCCATCAGCTAAAGCTTGCTGCAATTCGACCGAAACGAAAACACCCCTGAAGCTTCTCTGCACTACACTGTGCTCGCATTTCTGGCCCTGAGATGGCGGGCTGTCAACGCACGTTCGACACAGAGTGAAATAAAGCTTATTTTCGTGTTTCAGAGGTAGTGATGGGATAAACAAGCCGCGGGGAGGGTTTACTATAGCTTCGACGAGTCCGAAATATTTACTGATATCGGTACTACCGTTGAATTCCGTTATTATTTCAGGATGCCCGACCGGGAAACGTTCCTGTAACATAATGGATGGATACAAAGAAGTAACATCGCCAATAAGAATTTTTTCCCCTGGCTTGGCGACGTACAAATGACGAAACGTGCTTACACGGCCTCCTACATACGCATTTCTTGGACGAAGAATAGAAGGGTTTCTAGGATAAGCATTTACGAAAGCTTGCAATTTTAAGTCAGTTTTCATTTCTTCTTTAAATTTACAAGCCCACATTTCGAGGACAGTAACGCCCGCAATCTGTTCCAAAGCCTGTCGTCTGATCGTATTTTTGTCATACGCATCTTGAGCGGTTAACTGACTGAAAGGCAATTGTTGTTGTCTATTGGTTATATGAGGACACCCGTGTATTTCACACCCCAAATACGAAAAAACTGTACGATTGGTTTCGCAGTAGCCGTCAACCGAGTATTTGCCACATACCAATTTTTTTTCTCCTACATTGTTGGCGTGTTGAATAAATATTCCACGTTTTTTAGCCTCGAAATCTAACCAAATTAAAGACTCCCTCGAATACTGGCGTTCTGGATGGTAACCTTCCGAAGGTATGCAAGGTATACTGTTTCTTTTCAGAAACATAGTCCGGAATATCGTCATTGCGAGATGGCTTAGGCTTATGCAATCGTGAAACGGTTCAAGAAAAGGACAAATTTCTTGGATAAGTTGCCTGAATTTCAGAACGCAAGCCATTAGAACCGTGACATCGTTGCAGCAATATTTAATAAATTCTTTCTTAAAGTTAAATACTACATTCTGGGCTCTTTGTTGCTCGTGCCATTCCACTAGTTTCTCCCTAGCTCCGCTCGCTAGGCTATCTGGATCATAAGCGCTCAATGGAGGGATTGGGCCTTCGTATTCCATGTTTTCAGGACGGTTATATAGATGGGGAAAACTACCTTTACGAATTAATGACTCATTTAGGCCTAGGCTGCCTGGAAGTTTCGCTAACGAAAGCGGTAGGAATTTGAGGGAATCCACTAACTTAATTCCTTCAATTTTTGCGGTCACGATTTTGCCCCCGGAATAAATAACGTCAGTAGGTCTAATTCCACGTTCGATAGCCCATTT
>JAHWFP010249553.1:0-24389 GCA_023313725.1 Lithobius niger
CCAATTGGACGGTCATTCCAAAAACCTCGTGACAATTCTAAGTGTGACCTTGCTAGCATTATACGTAAAAAATAAAATTTGAAAACATGCACGTTCATACGAGTTCTCGTTTTCAAAGGAAAATATGTGACGTTTAACCAAAAAATTAAAAAAAAAGAACATTTGTTTTGTATGGTTTCTTTAGTTTTTTTAATACTTGTATTACCATATAGTTTTGTACAATATGAAACTGCTGCTAAGGACAAAAATGGGCAGCCAAAAGTAGTTGGGCTGCACTGTTGTGCACACGCTTTCAATACCAAGGTCAAAACGAGCCCACTTCCTAGTGGAGACCTCTCCTGCTATTTTGTGCTGCCCTCTACCGAACAATAAACAAAGTATTTCGTAGCATTAGCCATTACAGCTCTTAGTGTTTTGTAGTGGTGAACTAAAAACGACATCTTTTAAATTCATTTTAAAATGGGGTAAGATTTGTATATTAGAGATGATGAACGTTAAAATAACAAAGGTGTGATAAATTTTAGAAAATTAAAAAAAGGAAAGCAACTTGCTACAAGGTTAGTGTCCTATTACAAGGTTAGTGTTTTTTTATGATGATAAAAAAAAAGGAGCATTTTAAAGATGCTGAATGTTGAAGAGACAAATATACACAGGATAACACACAACAAAAAGGAAAACCGAAACCGACCCTCAAACCATCCATTTTAAAGATGGAGTTGATTTTACCAGTACTGCTTATCTATGGTCGCTACTATCTTGAATGATGTCACTGTGAATAGCCAATTTGAATATTATTAAATATCTTCAACAAAACCTGTATTGACCAGTCGAAACCGAAAATGAACTTGTTCGACGCCATTTTGGGGTTGCTCACCTATGTGCCCGACCATTTTTATTACCCTATAATACACCTGGATCGGATGTGACGTCATCCAAGATGGCGTCTTGTCAACTTTCGCTGTATAGCGTGCTTATCCCTGATACCAAGAATGCTTCCATATATATTTCATATGGTTTGGCAGTGCTATACTACGAGCTTGGGGCAGAGACAGTTTCTTTCGCTAGAGCGCGCTGTGAACACGGTCAGTTCATGGTTTAGTCTTGAATTCAGTAGGAATAATGTGATTCGTTTCGAGACCTTGTTACGGCTTCGTAAAGCAAATAAAATAATTTTAACAATGAAGAAAGGTAAGTTATGGTTCCTCTCATAACATAGTGAAGTGAGAAAATGTTTACTCCAGTAGAAGTATTTTTAAAAACTATTTAAAAATACGGTTCGCAACACAACGCAACGCATCATTCACATTCTCGCCGACTGCTTGCTAGGCAACAAGTAACGCAGGCAAGCCATCCAAATTCAGCTGCCCAAGAGCCAAACAAAATAATTGTGAAATATTGAATTAAACACGTTTAATTTTTTCCCTAGTACAAATAAAGTAAAACAAGACGAGTTTAGTCCCACATGTATAAAATTACCTCCATAACTCATACGAAAAACTGTTGGACTACTGTTGGTAAACTGTTGGACAGTTCGGCAGTTCTATTACTGTCGAGAATCAAAGCATGGCGAGGCGAGAAATAGTTACAGTTGAATTAACACGAGTCCCCCTGACCCGTGTGTAAATCTCGGATTAATGGGGAAAAAACGTAGTTTATACATTAACAGTGTCAGAAATATTGTCAGATGCGTCCATGCTTTTCAATTCGAACGCTCGTTTGTTGGCATACGTGGAACTGACTGGTGCAAAGTGAAGCTCCAAATCAACATCGGTTTTGTGTCGACCCCCTATGATTTCGTGAGATTTCTCGTATCCAGACGTTAAGCCTGTAGTGTTGCACGAATTTTCTCTAAAGGAATTTGTTCTGTTGACAAACGTTTAAAATCCTAGCATGAAACAAACAATCGACGCAGCGTTTTCCTACTCACCACCATACTAATTTGGCGTCGCTGCTCACTTTAATTGCTGGTGACGCCATCATGTGAGCGGAACTGGCGGAGGCCCCCGGAAATCGCATTGCAAACAGCTTATATTGCCAAACCATGGTGGAATTAAACTTTCTGTTACTAATGCGTGCTTCTGGAGTTCAGTTGAATTGTTTTTTTAAAAAAAAAAGGTTAAAGGGTTTAACGAGCGTTAACCACTCCTGGATTTAAATTTGCATTTCTAAATTGTCTGCCGATTGCTGCAACAATGAAGAGTCCACTGTGAATTGAGATAACGCGTTCTAAATCTAGACACACGATGATGTGTTTCTTAATAGACATGGGACAAAGCATGGTCGGAGCACGGACATAAATATGCATTTCTAGTGTTCCTGTTTTTTACGAACAAAATTAGGTAGCGAATGGACATACACATGTTAAACCGTACCGTAGCAATGACAATAAAAAGGAAACGAAAAAGCCAATAAATGCAGTGAACAAAATGACCATTAGAGCTTGTATTCCTACGTAATTCGCAGCTCAGCGGCCGATAGAATTGATTGACTTATTAAGATCTTCAACGCGGGCTTCGAGGGGAGGGGGGTCTGCTGCATAGTTTCCGAATTGCTTTCCTCTAATGTTTGCCACGGTTACTCCAACTGCCTGTAACAATGAAGAATAAACTATACATTGAGCTGACATTATACGCTAGTGTATTGCCTAACAGACACGGGAAAAAGCATGGATGGAGGGAGCATGGACTAAAATATGTATTACAAATGCTCCTTTTTTAAAGAAACAAAATTGGGCGAAAAATGGATACACACACGATAAACCACATATTACCACTGACAATAAAAAGGAAGCGAAATAAAGCAAACAATTTAACTGAACAAGTTTTTAAAAAGCTAAGAACTCGTGTCCCCATGGAACTAACAACTGTGAAGGCACATAAATAATAAACGAATCGAACTATAATTTAAACACCAATCCAAGGAACAAAATAAAACAAGATAAATCCGCGAAATAATAAAACGTCTATAATAAAAACAAACACACAAACGCACTCATAGACATGACCCATTTTAAACACAAATTTCAAACAAACTATTTGAATTCCGCTACAAGGGAATAAAACAAGCCAAAATAAATCCCTGAAATAATAAAACGCCTGTGTAATGCAATGAAATACACCCATACCCACACACAGCCATGTCCCATTTCAAACACAAATTGCGTTAACTTTCTGATATTACCGAGAATGCAAAAATCCTGTTTTCCTGGAATTGGGAAAAAAACAAACGACCTTAACAGGGAAGTGCTTGCATGTTTTACGCATTACAAATGAACACAAAAATACACACATAGCCACGCGCACGAAGCCGAATTAAAACATCAACTCACAAACACAGACTTAACCGTTAAGCCTCACTAAACAAAAGCCCAAACTACAAAACGCCTATAACAACAAAACACTCATGGACATAGCCCAATTAAAACATAATTAGTGCTCACTGTCCTTGTTTCCTGGAATTATAGTTCGTTTCATTGGAGTGTACTTCAATCGGTTTTTTGTTGTGTGCCTTCACAGCTGTGAGTTCCATGGGGAGGCGAGCTCTAATGCCTTTTTTCTAAACAGCCAAGTCGTGTTTGGTTCAGTTAACATGATACCAATCCATGATCGTTTTATGTTATGGTAAAATGCTGTAGTTACGGATCTCGACTACCCTCTCGAAGTTTGCTGATGACCTAAAGCTTGACTCACCAATTATCAGTGAGAGCGATTGTGACTCGTTTTCACACGCAATTGCATCGGTAGCAGGATGGTCTATAGAATGGCAGCTGCCGATCTCAATTCCCAAATGTCAAACTATGCATTTGGGAAGAATGAATTAAAACAGAACCTACCCATTAGACATGCACGTTCTACCAAATATTGATGTAGTTAAAGATTTGGGCGTCTGGTTCTGTAGTGACCTTAAGTTTGGTCTTCACTGTACCAAAATAACTGCGGCTGCGTATAAACGCCTAGCAATTGTAAAACGCTGCTTTTCAGCCGGGGACCTGAATATTAAAGTTTGGGCATTTAAGGTCTTTGTGCGTCCGATATTGGAGTATGCTAGCCCAGTTTGGTCGCCATTCCTTTTGCAAGATATTGACCGGATTGAGTCCGTTCAACGTAGGTTTACGAAGTCACTCCCTGGATTGCGAAACGTCCCTTATGTTGAACGCCTTCGAATAACAGGCCTTGAGTTACTTGAGCTTAGGCGCCTCAAGACTGATCTTATCCTTACGTACAAAATTGTACACGGGCATCATCCATTAGCACTTACTTTTTTCGACCCATCCAATACAAATATTACTCGAGGCCACTCATTGAAGCTAAATCGGCAATCTGCACGATCAAATACCCGAAGTAACTTTTTCTCCTTGAGGGTAATTGATTCATGGAACTCATTACCAGAATCAGCGGTATCATCAAGTACAGTTCAGGGCTTCCGCAGAATTTTAAATACACAGAATCTTGTGAAATTTTTACATCGTAGCCCAGAGTGGTTCTAAAAATGCATTTTGGGTCCCTAAATTGAATCCCCCTTTCATCTGGGTAACGTATCTTTGCTCTGTTCTTTTTACTCTTTTTTATTTTTTTTTGTTTCCTCAAGCTGTTTTTAAGATTTTGATAAGCTTTTAAATTAATGATATGATACCACAAACAAATTGTTTTAAATCATATTTGTATTGAATAACTTTTAGTCTTTATTTGTCGCATTAATGTAAGCGATTTTTGTTTAGGCTTGCTGTTAGTGACCATTCAGTCCTTGCTTGTCCTGTTGCTCAAGCAACAAAGCTTATTATTATAGTAATACAGCGTTACTACAGAGAAAAGAAAAACGTGAGCTAAATCGTAGGTGCGTGCATGAACACTAAAAAGTAATAGCCCTCTTACTTATTCACTAGTTACTTAGGGTACCTATTGATTATCGGGTCGGTTTGTAGGTGGTGACAGACCGGATGATGTGGCGCCGTCATTGTATACACGCCACATTTCCTTTATCCGTTTGTCACCGTGATGGGTTACGTGCGTGCCACCACCATGAAGATAGCCATCTCAGGTCATCACGTTCGTTTCACGTGACCATGTTTACGTAAGGTCACGTACGTACTTCTACTTCGTTGACGATTCGACAATAAATACTAACAGGTTATGTTGAATTTCTGAAACCGAGTGTCGACGTCGTTTGTAACTTCTTACGCGATCACACATATACTCTGCGCTTAGGTAACAGGATTGCGACCAACATGTTAATTTAAACGATCATCCACGTGTCCTTGAGCAAGCTTTGTAAGTACCAAAAACGTTACTGGTTTACCATTTCGTTTTTTAATTTAGGTATGCCGCCCTATTACCGTTATTTTAAACATTAGCTCCGCACCCGTTGCAGACACGGTGGTGTGCTTACGTGCGGGAGTTGTCGGTTACTCACTCGGTCACCATTTGTTCGCTTTGTTTGGGTTCTCTGCAGAGGATTCATTAGCGTGCTTGTTTTTTATTAAGTGACTTACTAATGTTATTTTACGCGACAAATACGCTCGTTGACGGCAAATTTTTTCATCTGCGTTTTAATTCATTAGTTCTGTGATATATCTGTCAATAGCGCCATTCGGATATGCTTTATTCGCTGTATTTGGATCTCCCCCCTCTCCCCCACCCCCCTGTACCACGCGCATTGATTAGATCGTAGTGTTGGGGTTCTCTGTAGCTCTTTACAATGATTGCTTTACATCAGGTGACCTGGTCAAGACGGCGTTCTTGATCTCTGCAAACAATAACACAGTTGAATTTTTATTCCGTGCTCTCATTTATTGTTCTTATAAATTTAAGAACATTTATTTCACGTCGCGTGAGCCTAATTGCTATCTACTAAATGGGGTCTAATATCTATTTTTGTTTTGTTGTTGTTGTTACTTAATGGAGGCGAATCCAAACCAGTGTCTGCCCAACTATATGCTTGCGCGTAACAATACGGTGTAATAGGCGGTGTAATAGGTCTGTATTTTACCGGCTAACACCGATTTCCCCCTTCTACTGTGATACTGTATTTAAATAAGGCACAATCACCGCTTCGATTGATGGGTGGCCAAAGCGTATCATTAATTAGCACGGCAATGCTTATCAGAGTTCATTTGCGCGCGAGACTTTTCAAAACCTGGACAGGAGGAGAAGGAGTAGAGGACCCAGAATGCAATGCTGCAACATGTAATAATGGCACAACAATAGGTGAGGCGCAGATGATCGGATTATAGTTCACTTGAACATGATGAAACGATGCTCGGGCGCGGGGAAAGTAATATTGTCGTTGTATTTTGATTGAGTTATGCATTGTCAGCCAGAGAAGCCAGAGAAAGGACCTAACTTGTAGGGCCTTAGGGCTTCGTCAGGCAGATGGCCAGGAGTGGTTAACGCTCGCTAAAACCCTTTGACCCTTTGGTTAATTGGTTGTGGAAAAGAAAATGAAATGGTCTTGGTTTTCACTTAAATCTTCAAGTTTTAAACCAAATGGTGCGAAGTCTCTATTTTTGAGGCCCAAAATTGTGCGGCCAACATGACTGAATGACTTGCATTCAATGCGATCTTCGGGAAGCCAAATAAATTATTTCCGCGATTGTTTGCCACGATTATACTTTATTCGTATTGAGCCTAGGTAGCCAATACCGTGCTAAGCGCTCAATCTTAAACACTAACTTACTCTATACACCGTAAACGAACTACTTCTGCCTGCATCAACTACTCATCGAGATGACACATGCTAAATCTAGACAAACGCTAGTGTGTTGCCATCAAATACTAGACATGGATCACAGCTTGGGCAAAACATGAACATATAAAATCGCATCTCTTATGTTCCGTTTTTTTTCGCAAACAAAATTGGGCGGACAGTGGACATACCATACACATGATAGACCAGACGTAGCAATTACAAAAATAAGTAAGCGATAAAAGCCAACAAATCAACTGAACAAAAAAACAGCTTCACCATTCACGACAAAAAAAACCAATTAGAGCTCGTATCCCAATACTCAAAGCTGCGAAGAATTACGGATTCGAGTTCACTCGATCGCAACGAACTATAATTTGAACTCCAATTCCAGGGAACAAGGATTGTAACGTGCCAGCCTCAATTCACACGCATACAGCACTAATCAAACAAACAAAATGGTTGAATATTTCATGTAAAAAAAATACTCACAAAATATATACACGCACATGAAAGAGAACGAAAACGGAAACCAAAACACATACGAAACAGAAGCCATAAACAACAAAACACCTACAAAATTGAGAGATAAAACATACATACACACAATTTTTTTCTTCTTTATTAAATTAATTTTGACGAGCCTTATCAATTAATGCTTGTATGGCTGAACCGGTTTAATTTTGAACATTACCAGATTTTTTTTAGATAAGAAATCTGGTAAAGGGAGGTGCCAGCCCGGGGATTCGATCCGGGAAACCTCCGATCATCGTTGGGGCCGAAAGATTGTCCAGAATTAGCCAGAATACATCCCACAGCCGCTGAAGGAGGATGGTAGCCTCTCACGCTACCCTGGCCGGCAGTCCTGGCGGAGACTTTGCCAATGTCCCCTTTCCAGGGGTTCGACCAGAAATGCAAACCTCCAGCAACCTCACCGCTCAGCCACGATGACCACGTAATGAACACGTAATTAGTCCAACGAACCAGAACTAAAACAGAAACCTTTAAACACAAACACAGGTAAAAAAAAAAAACTGCCCTAAATAGGAGTCGGCTTGTTTCACAAATTATAAGTGCATACAAAATACACATTAGCTATAGCCACTCACAAGAAATCGGCTTAAAATATTAAACAACAAACACAAACAAATATTAAAAAACCTGTCTAATATGCAAATAAGGCTCATGTGCACGCACACACACACACATACACACACATGCACAAACATTAAACATTTCAAACACAAACTGCGTTCACTTTCTGACATAACCAACCATTGAGTCCTTGTGACTTGGAATTGGAGTTCAAATTACAGCCCGCTGCGTTCGAGTAAACTCTAATCCGTTTCTGTGAGTATGGGGATATGAGCTCTAATGCTTTTTTTTCCTAAACAGTTTTTGTTCAGTTAATTATCTTCCTATCTTACTTTATAATCTGGTATTGCGTGCAGTTATGTACTACGTAATACCACGAAGTAAATAAAGCAAAGAAAATAAACATTTAATAACTGTGTTTTACAGGTTTCGTGTTCGGCTATAACGCAGTATTATCTACAAACCACACAATATACAGATTTAGTAACTTTCTTATAAACGAAGTTATACTTTTTTAGTGAGTTAATGACATGTTGTCTATAGTCTTTTCTTTTTAAGTTGCATTTTAAATTTTATCTTGTGCTAGAGGAGTGGCTCGCTTCGCTCGCTCATTCCACGTCTTCTCACTACGCTCGTGGAGCTTTCATGCTGCAACTCTTGTGCTGCTGACAGACAATCCACGTCTAAAACGATCAAGCAAATGGTTAGAGTGCAGTACACGTTTTTCGTAAGGCTTCACTGCATAAACAAATGATAACCTTAAATCATTCCAACAATCTGCCCATCAGCGAGCTACGTGCACGTCGATCCATGCTTCCAGTAATTTCTTTGATTCCAAGAGCATCACAAAATCATGTGCTGATTATTTCGACGCAAACTAATTGTAATTATTGCTCACAGTTCGTCCATCACATTCCTAAGCGTGCCTGCATTTCATCTATATCATTCAAAACATACGATTGGTTTGTTGGCACATGTGTACGTCTTCTCCTCCAAAAGTAATCCCCTATGAAGGTGAGAGTTGAAAGATTGAGAGAGAGCAAATCGTGACACACATTGAAAAAGTTTACTTTACGTGCATACTCGCTCTGCTCGCTCAATCCACGCACCACCGTGCTTCAGAAACACGAATGCTTGGACCCCCCCTTGGCATAATACGTCGTCCTTTTAGGTTATTTTTGCCTGCATCCTTTTCCAGATCATGTCTCTTCGCTCGAGGAGGTTTTCATGAACATACTATGACGTCATGAACACATATTCTCATCCTCACTGTGAAACACAACCTCATTACAAATGACCAGTTCGGATTTACGCCTGGCATATCAACTACACTGCTACTCCTCAAAGCGTTGGACTACTGGACTGAGACTCTGGACATTGGTATCCCGATAGACGTGATCTTGTTCGATTTCAGGAAGGCCTTTGACTCTGTTGTGCACAGAAGACTACTTGTCAAACTCCAACAGGCTGGCTTTGGGGGCCTAACCTTAGGATGGATTGCGGCCGTCCTCTCAAATAGAACCCAGTTGGTCGTTGTGGCTAAGAATCTATCCACCACAATTCCCGCTGTCAGTGGTGTGCCACATGGCTCTGTCCTGGGCCCACTACTTTTTATTTCCTATCTAAACGACCTCTCCCCCATAAATGACTCCTATGAGCAGAGTAAGTTTGCGGATGACTTTTTTTGCTACACCCTTATAAGGCAGCACTGAGCTTCTTCAGGGTGAGATAAATGGTGTATTGGATTGGTCACAACTGAACGGTAGCTACCAATCTCTTTGACAAAATGTCTGACTTCATGTTATTAAACGTGTCATTACATCGGGTGACGCTGGCATCCTGGTACGTTCCTTTAAGGCGTATGTCCGACCTCTCCTGGAGTATGCCAGCCCAGTTTGGTCGCCGTATCTATTGAGAGACATAGATCACGTGGAGTCTGTCCAGCGCTGTTTCACGGCATCCCTATCGGGTTTTCGAACTTTAACTTATCCTTCTCGCCTCAAACGCCTTGGACTTGATCCGCTGGAACTTCGTCGTCTTAACGCAGACTTTATCGTTGTATTAAGATCTTAAGGGGTTTTCTTCCAGTTGATGTACAGTATTGGACAATGAAATTTAGACAGAAAAATGTTAGCTTCTCTGCTACGCTCGTTTATGGATTACTTCCTCCAGGGCGTGAATGGCTGTGAAAGTTTGATTGTTTTAAGGTATTGGTTTCAGAAACGACGAATATGCATATTTCATGTTGCAGGTTGGATAATGATAAACTGTTACAACGAATAAGTACTACATTAAGTCAGTTTTAGCTGTTAGACCACTCTAGGACGACGAGTCCACTTCTCGCACGCGGGTGGGGCGTTTGAAGTGAGCACCGACTTGCAGACTGAGCTGTAATAATTTAGTCTGAATAGAACAAGGCTTAGTAAGGTTTCAACATTGGCGTAATGCACTTTTGTTCTTTGTGGATGTAAGAAAATAGTGTTAATGGTTTTACTTTGGGAACTAATATTCACCGACAAAATGCAATCTGCAAATGACAATTCCGGAAATATTGGGCTTAGTTTTCTTTTTTCCTTTAATTATTGACTTAACCAGCAGCGGAATCACAGGGGCGGGGAGGGGGGGAAGGAGGTAGGACGCTGGGGGCACTACGCGCCTCAAACCAACCGAAATTTAAAATAAACAAGATGCACTAACACTGCATTAGTAATTCGACTTGTCGTATGGTAGAATAAAAAAAATACGAATCCGTGGTGTACTGTAGAATATCTACTGTATTGCACATTATATTTAAAAAAAATTGTTTCGTAACTTATGCTACTACGACACGGCAAATGAGCCAGAATCTTGTGTGCGACAATGAAAATCACTGACCAGAGAAGTTTTCATCGGACGCTGATAATGGTTTTCTTACAAAAAAAAAAAAAACTGAAAGCTTCGTTGTTTTACAGTTTCCCGTTCCCTTTGTTCTTGTTCATCAGATTTTTAAATTTTTTAAATTTTCGAACACCATGTTTTCATAAATTCAGCAGGTAATTTGGTGGGGGCTTAGGGAGGAGGATAAGTCATATTGCGCTGAGGGTATATGTGAGGTTGACTACTTTAAATTTATTAAAATTATCCCGCCCTTCCCTCCCTCTGGCCAGTCCGCCACTGTGAAAAAGGACATCATTCGCTTTGCTCACTCGTTCAATAGGAAACAACACCACAAATACGCATAATAAAATACTGTAATAGTATATCGCACCCGAAAAGCAGGGAGGATAATGCAGTAATTAACAGCAAAAGTCTATGCGCGCATCGCATTCATTGTACCGTCCAGATTCAATCATAGCAATTCGGTGTACCATCCAGCTCACCACAAAGGTAAGTGACGACTCACTTTGTATTGTTCTGCGCAAAACGAGAGGAGCCATCTCGAAATATTCGTTAGCCTCCAACCGACCGCAATGTTGAAGAGATGACTTGCCGAAATGCGCAGTTTACACGCCGCAATTTTTCGTATGATCGGCGTTGAGCGCACACCTTTACGCTGAGGCAGGGCTGACGTCAGCCACTGATCGTGTACTATCGGGCGACGGTTTATCGCAGAAGGACCTTCTTGGAGGTTAGCGAAATGTTTTACTCAAAATCTAATTTTGTTGAGCATAATACGCTTTGAGCTTCTACACTGCAACTCTCCCACCACTAGACTTTAAGTTCCTCGGTCCATAATTACACAAATGAGTCTGGTTTTTTAGATGTCGCTGACGGAAATCGCCTACCCCCGTTTTTTGGCTACAACCGCATTAATTCGACGTGTGACACGTGGAATTAAAAAGGGGTTGGAGCTTGCATTCGTTGAAGTCAAATTCGCAACACGCAAGTTGATACTGGAAACTTTTTTGCGAAGTTGAATTGTTCAATGTTTTGTGACCAGATTGTCGTGAAACGTTCAGTTCCAAATTTTAACTTTGATTCCTAAGCCGACGATATATATTTATATGAGGTAACCTCTTAATAGAGAGGGGGCACGGAATACAAGGCCACAAAAACATCAACATGGTCGGTATTCGTCCAACCAGATCAGCTTACAGTTTCTTAAAAATGTAAATCTTCAATTCACCTTCATTCAACTTATAGTTAGAGGTTCGAACCTCTAACTTTCGTTCTTGATTGATGAAAATATTCAACTCAGGAGATTCAATTCTCGATTTGGTCCCCCGGACACTACTCAATTAGACCGCGCTTCGCGCTGCGGAGGGGGAGGTGGAGTGGGATCTGGGAGGGGTGGGATCTGGGAGGGGTGGGATTCGCGCGGGAAGCGTAAACATTGTAAAACCTCTACTAATCACAACTGCCGGCAACACACTGCAGAAAATGAAACTCCGGATGTGGATTAAACTAAAGACTGAAAAAATGCCAAAGGAAAAAGGAAGCCGCGAAAAAAAAGGCCACAGACATAGCCACAGGAAACAGTGTTTTGTTTAGTGTTTTTTTTTTTTTTAAAATGTGGGGGGGGGGGGGGGGGGGAGGGAATGAGGCTTAATGGCGCGTCGACAACTAGGTCATTAGTGCCAACCTCACTCACACTGCAGTAGTCCTGGTTGTCACTACACCAGGCATTAGACTGCCTTGCCCCACGCATATATGCAAGAGGTTCTAGGTTCGATCCTGACCTCAGCCATCCCTGGTATTTTCGGGAAGAGTAGAGCCATGTGATGCCTTGTGCTCATGTCGATTGTGCATGTAAAAGATCCTAGGAATTTACGATTGGAATTACCTAGCAAAATTGTCCCTCTCACCTTCTGGCGCCATGGCTTCGGCTAGGAGCGCGGCAAACCTACAGTGCCACGCATTAGAGATATTAAACAAACCTAGGTTAGGTAAGAAATGTCACTAGGAAACTGATTTTTCCTGCTGCTTTTTCTTCCCTCAGATTTTTTCCTCGGATTGTTTTCCTCCGACAATTTTTTTCGGTTTGTTTTCCTTCAGCTATTTTTCTACGGTTATCTCCGAAATTTGTATTTTTTTTTTCATGGCATATTTTTTTCATTGGCAGTTTACTGTTCATTCCTATTTCCTTGGGCTTTCGTTCTGCGGAAATCTTTCTCTTTTTTTTTTCCATTGGCTTGTTTTTCGAAGTTTCTTTTCCAGGGCTTGTCTTTACACGGCTTTTTTTATTCCTAAATTCAACTTTTCTTGAATGCATTTCTTTAAAATAAAAACGCAAAATTGACTTTCAAATCGACTTTAAAATAAAATTAATTTTAAATCTGTTGCTCTATTTATATTTATAACTAGATGGAGTAATGGAGTATTTTAAAGACAATTGAATATTTTACAGATCAGTTTTGTCACGAATAATGATCCTTTTTTTCCTGAGATTGTGAACAAACCACCAGATTTTCTTGGTCTATCCAGATTCCACAAACAGAGAGTTGCAGTTTATTTGATTGACTGACTTCCTTCTGTGTTCAACAGATTTTATTTTTTCAGTTGCGATAGCAGATATAGTATTGTATTTATTTTGCGGTTATTATTATTCGTTTATTGAATTTAACAACTTCGTAATATTTAAGGCTTTCCCATTACCAGGCATGATTAATCGATGTAGACTTGTAGTTGTCCCTTCTGAATTCTCTAAATTTCATTGTCCAATACTGTACCTTTCTTCGAGTTTTCTCAGGAAATACGTACAAGGAGTCACTTATAAATTGGTGAAACCAAGGTCAAGTCTGGACGTTCGCGCATCCTGTTTTATCCACAAAACTATTTTACTGGATAATTTAAAATAATCTGTTTTTTTAAACTTGGGAACAGCGTCAGTGGCCCCGGCCTTGCTGTCTCCTTTCACACTAGAATGGGTGTAAAGAACCAACATTACATTACATTACATTACATTACATTACATTACAAACATCATGAGGGTTTAAAAAAAACTTTGACGTTATTTTTTTCAGGTTCTTTCATGTTTTTGAGGGTGATAATTGCAAGTTACAGCGATGAAAATAGGCCTATACTGAGCGCAACTTAATTATTTTTCGTTTGGTCCTACTCCCATGTTTGCAGGTGCTTTTGTTCCAGAGGATTAGACGTACACACAAGCACACACGCCCATCATACATCCTTAATGATGTAGATTTTATTATTTTGCTAAATGTTTGAAGGCGCGCCGGTACGGAATTAGTATTTTATTTTTGAGAAGCGAAATAGGTGGTTTTATCTGACATCTCTCGATGTTTTGTGTATCAATGTGGCGTAAATTAAGTTGCTTTCACAACCTTGTCGTTAGTTTATGCCTAGTAAACACTCATGATCTTAGTCTTACTATGCTAATTTTTGTTCGCTTCGCTCACTCAATCAGTTCATCTTGGGATTCAAATCCTCCCCCTCCCCCCTCAACACTCATGATCCCCCTTTCTAATTAGTGCACTTTCTAAAGATTAATTCTATTTCATTCTTTCATGTTCATATTCATGAACATGGCTTTGTAATTTTTTTTGTATGGGAGAGGCAGAAAGTAAATCGCCAACAATGTCACATTAGTGTTTTATTTATTTAATACTCTACTAGAGCCTAGAGGACACAATTAGTGTGTCTTAAATTTAGTGTATAGAGCATAAGACTAAAGCCTACTCTAACACTAACACCGACAATCTTCTATATATCTATATATCTATATATATATATATAATACGCTTAGGTTGGGCAAGCAAATTCATCATTATGTACTACAATGCACTACAATGAAAGAGGGTGAGCGACCGACAATGTCAAACAAAACGGATGTGGCCTGTAACAATCAGTAACAATTGATATATTGCTAGCTCTTTTAGCCGACTTGAAGTGTTTCAAAGTTGGTTGACTAACAATCACTGCAGGCACGACCGTTGTTGGGTTTATTGCGAGAAACGGGCAATTGAGCGTCCTCCATTGAAAAAAAAATTAACTTCCTCCATACCAAAACAAATCAGCAGGGGTTCAAAGGGAGGTAAAGCAGGGATGGGGATATTCAAATCAGACCATACAATAGGTGAATCCTAGGTGAGGGGGGAGGGCCGCCGATGCGGGACGGGGAAAGGCGTTACGGGGGGGGGGGGGGGGAATCTGACCAAACAAGCGCTGGCGATGGAAAAAGAATCAATTTAAGGGAAAAATGAGTTAAGCGACAGACTCAACGACAGTTGAGCGACAGACTTACCACGGGCGAGTTGGGCAGGTGCCTGCAATTACGCTTTGGAATTTTGCTTTCCGTAAGGACGACGTTTTTTCTTTATTCTTACGGACATGAGTCAGAATGCTATCACTGAGGTCCGAACTTTCTTCATCCTCCATCTCAGTATTTACAGGATTGGGTGCCGCAGCTTCTCCATTCTCCGCGTATTCTTGTTCAAGAGTCATTTCATCAATTTTTACGTCTTTGAGGGTCTCGGTTTCGTCTCATGTCATCTCATCAAACATTTGAAGAGTAGTTCTTCTTCCCCAAGGTGAAAACTAAAGGTTCGTGGGTACCCACCTGGGGAACGTTTGTCCAGGTTGGGGCTAGAGCCACTAGAGTTGCTTAGACTCCGGGTGGATCTCATTCTGGCCTTTCGTATCCTGTGGGGTCTTCTACTTGTTGATCTTTCATTTTTCGAGGTTTCTCTGGTGGTCCGGACTAAGGGCCACTCTCTAAACTTAATGGTACTTCGTTCTCATACTGAGTGCAGAAAGCACTTCTTTTCCAATCGAGTAGCTAAGCCATGGAACTCACTTCCCGGGGATGTGATTGGGGCACCATCTGTCGGTGCTTTTCGGATTTTGTTGAGGAGACAATCTCTCTCAAGTTTTCTTAAACGCACCTATTAGGACTGCAGTCAGTGGTCTTGTGCCCTGCCATAATGGCTAAAGTTCATATTATTATTATTATTAAGACTGGATAGTTCACTGCAGCTATTCACATGTGACGAAGTCAGGGGTCCTAGTGTAGTACTTGAGAGCATGGAGTTCAAGGGCGTAACCATTGGCGAAATGATGGGACGCAGAGGATTAGGGGGAGTAGTCCTGTCACTTGAGGTATGGATAGAAGAGGAAGTGTACGAACCTACGTCATTCATTACGGAGAAAAGACCTTGTTTAAAATACTAACTTCTATTTATATCTTCAACGAACTTATCACATGCAATCAACTGCCCCTGTAACAGGTTGAACAGCCTGTACCCCTGTCTAACCTCGTTGAACCCAATGTAGATGTGAGGAAAGGCTGTAGGTCCAAACTTCTCTTCCTGTGCAGGTGGGTGCAATGCATGTAGGTGAGACACCCAAAGCATTTTAATTTAAAAGGGACGTTATCTCACCCTTAAGTTCTGAGGCTATTGTGAAGAAGTCCGGCTTCTAGAGAGGCATCTCCCCAAAAGCAATGAGGAAGTTTGATCTCTTCTAGTAAAGCTCTGCCTATCATCTAAACGAAAAGATGGCTTTTCTCTGAAATACAGTTGCGTTGCGGAATTCTGGGGATTGTTGTACAGTGAATGGTACCATTGTGACATAAGAAAGATTGGACTCTTGTATACTTGTACATTTGGGCCACGTCTGTAAGGAGCCTCGATTGGATTTGGACTGTCTCTGCTTGCCTGCGTTTTATTTTGCCTATTAAAACATTGCAGATCTGTACCTTTTCTTGCAAGATACGAAAAAAATTTTTTGAATAGCGACGTCCACAACTCTTAAAAGTACCTTCCCTCCATTGATGGTTTCGACATTACTGACTACACTCCCATCTGCCGTCATCCGTGTTATGCCCAAACGTTTATTTACTATTGGCTGGCTAAAACGGGTCATTTTTGCTTTTACGTTCTCTAGCATTTGTGCCTCTTGTTAAATTTGGTTGGAATGGAGTGCTGGGATACTGAACTCCTGCAATATGTACAGTAACATAACTTATCTTATGATAAAGTGGAACGGCTGTGATGTTACTGACCCTTTATAGAAATTACCACTTTTAATGGCTAAAATCAATTAGTGATGGTACTTGGCCCAATATAGCATTTAAGATAGAAATTTCAGTTCGTCTTGAATGATGACGAATGACATCATTACTATTCTCCGAATAAGAAATTTAAAGTTTTCAGAATCTACTGCTTTCGTATGTGATAACACTACTTCCGGCAAAAATGCAACAAGTTGTACTGTAAGCCGTGCTGCAGTAATTGGTGTCTTGTGTTTAGCTTCATCACCAGCTTTTGAACCAACTATGGAGAATGAGTCTTTGCCACAAGTTAGTCTTATTTTAAGGTCTATACCACTAGGTTTCACTTTTTCTTGGTAAAAAGGAAAGGAGCACAATTTTCCACACATGTAAATTGTTTTTGAACCTGTTGCATGAAATTGACGCTTTACTAATCCAGGATTCTTCCATCATCAGTTTCTGTATTGACTGCGGCCCAGTTGACATCGTTGTAAAACATCTCATTAGTAGCATGGGAGTTCTGAGATTCAGCATTGACAGAAAACAAAGTGTTGTAATATGATTTGTACGCATGTAATCCATCGCTGGGTGTAATTAAAGTTTCATTGAGACATATCGATACTTGAGTGAACAATGAATGGAAAAAAAGTTGTTGCATGGTGATATTTTCATACAATCTGCTCCAGCTGTCGTGGATAAAGCGGTTCCACTAGTTTTAATTATTTTGGCTTCAAGATCCAAGTAAAAAGAATTGAGATCTAAATAGGAGTCTGTAGTAGCTGGGGTGAAGACATCAATAACTTGTTGAGAGTCAAGAGATGCTAGAGGAGCATATTCCAACTCTGTTGGTGATTCAATTGCTAGCCGAGTCGTAGGAACTTGTGGAACAAATCGAGTTCAGTTTTCATACAAGGTGGAGACAATCAATGAAGAGCCATTGCTTTAACTAGAGAAAATATCATCAAACGTTTTATTTTTCTTCACACTTTTCACTCTTTGTGTTGAAGGCCTTTTATTACCTCGGGTGTGAACCTTGACTTTCTTGCCACTGACTGACACTTCAATATTGAACGACGTGCCACTGTTTCCAAGGCCTATTTTACAAAGGCTTTAGTACCAGACTCCAAACGCTGTTTGGCAGCTGGCCTAATGCCCTTTTTTAAAAATTTTAATGTCACGCAACACATCTCCTAATGCATGTTTTCTAACACTTTCAATCCAGCTCGTAAAATAGGAACTGATGCTTTAGTTATAAAATTTCCAAATATTCCACGACCCCCTCTGACGTACTGAGTTAAAGAGGGAATTAACACCCTCTGCTTGATTCTTAAAATAACAATCGTCTGTGACGTCAATAGGTGGAAGGCCAATGGATCGGTGACCAGACTGGGTATACATCTATGACGTCTTGTAATACATCTACACACCTATGATTTCCTCGTATAGTAAAAAGGCTACAAAAAAAGATCCTTAAGCGTTTTATGAACTCGTTCAATCTCAGAAGCTTTTGTTTCATTATAATACAATGGTTTCCTGTGTTCTATTGCCGTAGCAATGCACTAAAACTTGTATTAAAAAATTCATTACCTACATCAGAAAAAAATTTCACAGGCTTTCTCTTTGAACTATCAAATGTGCTACGGAATACAATAGTTAGGGCGCGTTTACGCAGCGACTCGCCTTTGCATTCTCGCAGCTAGAACTCAATCGCAATGGCAAAGGTGACATTGCCATGGTAACAACGCTAAATGGATTAGCTAAATCCGACATCGTTTGAGTAAATACTTGCAGTCTTATAATCCGTGCCAATAATATAAAGAATTCCACATGACGAAACAATTTTCCCAAATGCTTCTGAACTCACGTTATTTGCCGTTTACGTTGTGAGGCGGCAGACATAAAACCGCCGCCATGTTGGAATTTGTGGTGATTTCTAGCTTCTAGCTGCGAGAATGCAAAAGCGAGTAGTTGCATAAACCCGGCCTTACTCTTGAACCTGTTTTGTTTTTTAATGGAAGTGTCCATGCACATCAACTAAGCGAACACGTTCCTGTTAGTAAATAGCTAAATCCGTCATTGTCCTCTTTGTATTGTTCTACAGTAACTGAATTACGTCAATATGCCATATTTCATCCAACTTACTAACCAAATACAGTATTACAGAAAAATTTACACACCACTGTTTTCTGTAAGATGTAAGCATCTTATATCTTAAATTGTTTCACCTCGTTAATTGTTATTTTTCGATTAATAATTTTAGCTGCATTATTTAATCGATTAACACCTCCAAAGGAACCACGATTTGCTGGATCGAAATAAATTTTGTGCAACGACTCTTCCATCATGAGTCTTTGAATCTACCAGCAGTATCGGTTTTAGGAGTGAGTGGCCTCTGTTAAGTAGAGGATTGTTCCGTCCACTTCGACTGTAGTGTGTGTATGGGTTCAATTGGTGAATCAAAATTTATAGGCTATACTCATTAATATCTTTTCATCATGGGGGCTGTGGTTTGCTATGTTTTGTATAATTCCATAATTTACTATGTCAACAATATTGTTGCAACAAGAGGCTAATCACCTTTTATTATCTGACCCCTTGAATCACAACTAATATTTTTCTTTTGTGTTAACTTCTTTAAGACAGCTAATCCCCTAGGTCTCCTAGAGGTAGGTAAATGATTTATAATATTATGGAATGCCAAAGGCAAGTTCTGAGTCAACTATGACTGTGCAGTGCATGTTTGAAAGAATGCAGCTTGTGCATCTGATGTTGACGATCATAGAACAGCTCACATCGTTACCGCTTAGCCTTAGGTAAGATTGTCAGTAATGGATCTGCTTCACTGTGGTCTGCTTCATTGCGACAGAGAGCGAGGCGGAGTTGGAGAGGGAGATACTGATGGTTGTATAGATTGACGAGCAGTAACAGAAACATATAAAGTTCTGTAACATCTTTGTACGTCTGATAACAATTTTGCTTTGTCATGATCTGACAGACTGTTAGATTTTAATAGTTTGTGAATGTCATCCTCTACTGATAATGAAGACTTGTACGTGCCAGGTAAAGTAATCTCTGGTTTCCGTTGTTGATACTGAACAGTTTGATGTTTTTGACAAACATCTCTTGGGATCCTAACAAACTTATCTGCCATTTAAATTTTAAGAGCTACAGCGATTCCTCTCCCAGCCAGAGTTGATAAAATGATTAACACGGAGGCTAATAAAAGTGGAAGAAATCCCTCGCGCTGGTTTACAATATATTTGAAGAAGTCTTTTTCTTCTTTACTATATATTTGGGTTCTGCTAACTGACGAAGTACAGATTTGAGTTTTAGTAATTTTTCTTTTGACTGTCGTTTAACTCTACGTTACGATGCAATATATTATATGCACAGTCTCACAAACAACGAATGGTGTCTAGTGATGCTCCTGCTAATAAGCCTTTAAGTTGAGCTGGGGTTAATTTACCTAATACTATAGCCCTCAGTAGATGTTGGTGGCAAAGCAATCTCTTACCAGTCATGGTGAACTAGATTCATATAGTACGGTGGACATGTCCTCTGGTAGAATGTTCGTTCTGACTCTGGTGTCTGGTTTGGCATTGGAACATAAGTCAAAGAGTAAGTATCCACAGTCACACAAGGTAGCGTCCTGGTATGCTTCTTCTAAAAATGTTTTTTTTTCTTACCATACATCTGTTATGCAAGTATACTTAATTGCCCAATATGTCTCTGATTTTTAAACAAAATTAGATGGCTGCAATTAACGAAATTGTATGATGAGCTGCGGATCTATGGAATACATTTTAATTAATATAAATTATTGTTATATCAGAATGGTGCGAGTGAGAAATAAAAATCTGTGGGACGATATCATTCTTCGTCAGCATTGCGTCATCTATGATGATACATTTACGACCGGGTCTTTCCACATGCGTCATGCCAGGAGTACTTTTAACAAATTCGATATGAGGATATTGTGAAAACCACTTGTGCTAGTTTATGTAAAACCATAATATAATTTCTGGTTGAAGAACCAAGAGGCCCGAGTGAAGTTGCTTTAAAACGAATGTTGACTTTCCACTTTGCACAGGATCAGATACACAGATCCGAGCCGGGTGAAGAATAGCAATCATAATTTTGTATGATTTCCAGGGGTAAAAGATACACACAACCATGACAACTGGTCAAGCGTTAATTGTGGTGCACAGTTGATTGTTGGTTGAACAATCTTCTTCATTTTGAGAACGTAACTTAAATCGTAAACAGGCTACCAATCGCTACCAATTTGCTACCAATCGAGTACGAGAAAATGCTCTATACTGTGGAGCATTAGGGCAGGAAACTTAATTGTGTGACACCATGTTTCCTTGGACTACGAGTACAAAAAACATGTGGATATCACAGTTGGACACTAAAACCATTACTGTAAGAGTCTGCGAGTCGGTTATTTACGTGTTTTTGCGGACGTAGTGCAAGGAAACCTGACGTCATACAGTCAGTTTCCTGCAAACATAATGTGGAACAGACTATATATTCTGACATTATTTGATTCTTTCCTTATTTGATTATCATTGATTTTACATTCATGAGTATTCACAAGGACTACTTGTAAGATACAAACAAACAGGAGACAAGTGCCCCAAACGATGCGTTCAATACCGCCAACCGCCATCTTCTAATCTTACCCAATCCTAACATCTGCGTAAGCACGATATGAGGTCACAGATGTGCATAAAAAAGCTACAAACTGTTTTCATTATTTTTTATTTACGTCATGTTCTATTTTATACATGAACTGTAAATATGGATACATGAATAATATTTTCCTGTAGAGCCAACTCCCCCATCACCTCTATCAGTTTTGTCTTCATCAGAGTCTTTCGATTCTTATGCTTAACAGTAGAAGATATTCTCAACAATCATCAGAGCAATGCAATCTCCACTCACTATGCTGTATGTGCTATTGGCAGTATTGTACAACACCACGTTCATGTTTCCTCTGTAGTCTTCATCAATTACTCCTGCAAGTACAATAATCCCATGGTTGAATGCCATAGATGCCACCTATTCTGCAATATTGTCCTGGCGGTGGGGTGGCTACTACATCTATTTCTAATTTCTGCCTGGTTTCAGTAAGTAATACTGTATCCTTGTAGCTAATAAGTCGAAACCTGCACTCATAGGACTTGCTCGCTTAGGCGGAAAAGTGAAAGGACTCAACTTTACGTATTCCATAGGTGTTCCTGAATCCATATTAATATCTAAATTTAGAAAATAAAGAACATTATCACCTATATAAATCTAAGAGGATTAAATATATTTTTGATATTATCTCTTAAGAATTATGTAATAGTACTTACTGGAGGTGGAATGATACTACGTCGAGTTCTGACTGTACAGTGAAAACAGTTCATGCTTCGTCGCTTTTATACCAGAGTTGAACGGCCCAGGGGTAAATTCCATGGTCAAGGTGTTGTCGTCACCTTGACTTTTTAGAAAGCCTCATAAAATCTGAACTGTTGCACATTTTGAGATGCTGATTGAAGTAAAATGTAGCTGAAACATCTGGCTGACTTAAAATGTGTCTTGTCACGAAAACGTTGTAATTTAATGCGGTATTACGGTTTTACGTGATGTAGTGTCAGTCTAATCTCTAGTACTCTTGATGTGCCTGATTAGTCCAAATTCTGGCCTGTAACAGCTGTTCTACATCTGAAGATCAAACCAAGGAACTGATGCTCAAGTTTTATAGCTTAAAATGTTGACATGATAAAGGCCTATGGCTTTTTAAACCCTATTTTAATGTGACTACATTATTCTTGTGGTATTTCCCGTTGGAGAATTTTTGCTCTCACCTAGACATCAAACCAAATAACCGATTTTCAATTTTTATAGTTTTAAATTAAGTACCATATTAAAAAAAGGCTAAGACTCTTATAACAGTTATTTTAATGTGATTATAATTTTCTTTTGTTGTTATTCTTGCTGACACGAGAAAAAATAACAGACATTGGTATTAAAAAATGCTTAAGCATACTTAATACGGATATAAGCCTTAAAAGATCTAGAAGAAAATATGTAAGAAAAATAAATGTAAGCCATCAGCATCACCCACTGCTATGAGACTGAAGTTGGCGCTAATGGCCTAGCTGTCGACGCGCCATTATGCCTCAATCCTTCCCCATCAGCATCACAATAATACGTGTAACTAAAATCCAGCTTGTTTTTTTAGACTCTGGATATTCGTTTACACGTATTAGTGTGACTCTGATGGCTTACATGCCTTTTTCTTATATCTGTTCCTCTAGAGCTTTAAGTTTTTTAAGGCTTACATCTGTAGTTTGTACGGTTATGCGTTCTTTTATACTAATAATTTGTTCTTTAATAGTATTGTTTATGAACAGATGATGAGTTTTCCCCCTGTTATCTGTAATCACTTTTACATTGATCATCACTTTTTCGTGATCATAAAACTCTTTTGTACTTCAGAAAATCATTCAGAAATAGAAATTTCCCATTTTTCCTGTGTTTAATCGCTAGCAAAGGCATTAATTGATATTAAACTCAGTTATTTACCACCTCGACGTTAATGAAAACTGCTAATTAATACTAACTTGATTTGTTTACCCCCAAATACACGAAAAACGGCCCTGAAATGATGTGAAAGTTTGATGAGACATTTACAGTTCAGGGAAATTAAAAAAAAAACAGTAACTTGTTCAAAAAAATCACATCTTAAAAACAACAACATATTTTGCATCGAACTTAGCATCAGCAATATGACGTATCGATTTCCAAATTAGTTGGCTTCAACTGTTTGGATGCAAGGAGAGAATACCTGTAGGTATTTAAATGTTGTCAAACATTTGCTTTTCTGAAGCAAAGAGGTTCGTAGATTGAGCGAGTACAGCGAACGATTCTCGCGTGTAGTAAACCATTTCATGTAAAACTACCCTTTTATGGTGTACGAACTCAAGCCATTCTTAGGAATGGGATAAACAAACTATATGCAACAACTGCAATTAACTTGCATCGAATTAATCAGTGCGTATTTTTTTCTGTGCATTTTTTTATAATGCTCTGGTGAGCGAATAAATTATATGAAGCATGGATCGATACCCATAGAGTGAGCAAAGGGAATGATACGGCTAGTTGGCTTTAAAAAGAAACTGTAATTCCTGGGGTTACATCGTGATACAACTACTTCGTGTATTTTAATTTTGTTCGCCAGATGTCAAACAATGACGTTCACTTCCAACCTCGTTTCTTAGTATAAAACCATTATTAATTACTGCCTTAATAAATCAATTAATCTACTTTATATTTGAATATTAACTTGCATCGAATTAATCAGTTCATTTTTTTCTGGTGAGCAAATAAATTATATGAAGCATGGATCGACGCCTATAGAGTGAGCGAAGGGAATGATACGTCTAGTTGGCCTTAAAAAGAAAATGTAATTTCTGGGGTTAGAAATTGCGAATGGAATCCTTGACGTCATATAGATTGATCATGCCCTATGCAATTATAACGCAATCATTCACCATTTAATTAACCGTTGCTAGCCAGTGGATATATGTTATGGTTACCTGGTTGGTCTTAAAAAGAAACTGTAATTTCTGGGGTTAGAACGTGAAACAACTACTTCGTGTATTTTAATTTTGTTCGCCAGATATCAAACAAT
>JAHWFP010249554.1:0-12118 GCA_023313725.1 Lithobius niger
CTTTGGGTCCCATGAAAGGGCTTCCCCGTAATACTCACCAGCCATATGACGAGCAATATCGAACTCCAACCCGTTTCCCCAGCTGCCATTTTTCTTATTTTCGTTATTTCTTCTTCACGGAACCAGCTTCGTCGCGTGGACAACGCTGATTCGTTTCAGTCGATCAAAGATGGCGACCCCCGGCTTTTTGCCAGGACGGCAATACTTGGCGAAACTCGAATACGACAATCAATTTTCTTAAATTTCGGTGAATTTATTTTAACAATATTTTTTTTTACCTTTAAATTTATAGGTAGGCTGTTATGTATAATTGTGATTATACTATTTATTTTGGCGATTAGAATTTGTGGGTTGGAGTACTGCTTAATAACAGTAGCTCGCGTCGCGCGCGGCTGGGATCCGGCAACTCGTTTTTCAATGCCACCGGCTGTGTTTTTTCTTGTCATGAGAGAGAACATGACAGAAAATCACTGGCTGTAAGCTTCAATTTCTAGGGCCAAACTATCAATTTCTACGCGTTATTGTGCCAACCAGTGAATTAAACCTGGGGGGTCATATAGGCATACATATCCAAAGGACGAGGGTGTATCCTTGTTGTTACCCGCGCTCATATAATTTTTTTTCAGACGAACATTTTGGATCCTAAGAAAATGGTGATCTTAAAATTTTCTTATTTTTCCAAATGATGTGCCTCGCTCGCTACGGCTAAACGTATAACGTCAGAAACCCGCAATCATAAAAACTTGTCCGGCAATCAAAACCCGGACGGCCAAAAACGTGGTTCGGCTGACATCTGAGATCCATTTAGACGCCTCTGTTTTGGTTGTCCGTGTAAAAAAAAACTGTTAGCTAGCCGCGCATATCATCAGTTCCTTCCTAAAGCACCGAACAGAACGAACCAATCGCACCACTGTTGGTGACAGTTCAGCTCATTTCCAATTATATTCGTGTTGATTCGGCTTTACATTTACATTTACATTTATATTTACATTTACATAAAATAATTGTCGCGCCCATAGGCATTATGACAATCTGCACAGGGTGCAGGACAAAAAAAAAAAACAAAAAAAAATGGTTAGGCCAAATTATGAGAACAACTTCTCACTTTCCTCTGCACCTCAAGTTTTTTCTTAAATCCTTCCAGATGTTTAGCACAAGCCACGTCCTCTTTCAAGCCATTCCAGTTGAAGGCAGTTTCAACAAAAAATGAAAATCTGGCGTAGCCTCTCCGAGTGTGTGGGAGCCCCACCTTCATAGTATGATCATGCCTTCCAAAAAAATTGGGCACAGCACAAAAGCGATCTCGGTCCACAATAGTGTGGCCATTAACAATATTGAAAAATAGGTGAAGCCGGTGTTCCTTTCTTCTGTCCTCCAGGTTCAATAAAGCAAGCTCCCTCTGTGTAGCAGTAACACATAACTCTTGGCTTACTTACTCGGCTTACTTAGGTCAACCATCGTCAGCGATTAGTCTATTTCCGGCAACCTTCTTACCTCGCGCATGCTCAAAATCTCCACCACTGGCAATCACCCATAACCACCTCCCCGATTTGGTTTGCAATTTGACATTGCTCGCGCCTGGTCACATCCATTAGCCTAGCCTGGTCCAATCAATTAGCCACGTCGGGTCACGTTAAAGTTACGACGTAATGAGGGCTTTGTTGAGCTTGTTGATTGCAGTTTCGGAAGGTACTAAACGGCTGACGCAACATCACTGTGCACGCGCGACGTCAAGTTTGGAGCCAAACTGTCTGTAACAGTGGTGCGATCTGTTCGCTCTGTTCGGTGCTTTAGGAAGGTACTGATGAATTTTAGGCCTATATAGTGCTACTTTATATATATATTTTTTGTTTACCCCAATTGAAATGTCAAAATTGGTTTTGCGCGATTGTATTTATATGTATATTTATAATCTGCGCGCACAAAACAATATTTTCCCTGTACAACTTTGCTACATGGCCTGTGCGGCGCTGTTGCACGTGTTGAGTAAACCTAAGTTTAATAGCAGAAGGGTCTGGGTTCCTTCCCCGCCCCGAGGCTATTGAGTGGTGGCCACCCTTGGTCCTGGTGTGGGGAAGTGCTGCCTCTTTTCGATTGTCAGGAGTCGTTAGTGGCTGACCCCGACTGGGTGGAGATTTACTGCGGCGCATCGTTTCATGTTGGGGTTTGGGAAGGGGGAGCGAGGGTGTGTGTTCCGAGACTCCGCTTAGAGTACAGCCATTTTCTTCCGCTCCTCCCAGCTGGTGGCTCTCTCGATTGCTGTAGATGTGGGGCTGATTCTACAGCTGAGGCAGATCCGAGTGCTGTCGGACTCCGCACAGGGATTCGGTTCTTCCAATCGGCGTTCAAACAGTCGGACATGAGCCACCCCTTAGTTGTCGAAATTGGTTTGAAGTTAGTGAGTGCCCTACAGCGTGGGGAGAGGGTTGTATGTAGTTCATTGGGTTCCAGGGCACTCGGGGCACTTTGGGAACGAAGTGGCGGATGGCTTAGGCGAGGTTTTGAGGATAGGCGGAACACTGTGACATTCCTGGTAACCCCAAGGGACCTCCTGCCGGTCCTGAGGTGGATATTCACTAGGGACTGGCAGGAAAAATGGGAATGCAGTAAGCTCGGGAGGGTTCTCTATGCCATCCATCCAGAGGTCTCATGGCCGTGTAATCTGGACGACTTCTCTAGGAAGGATGCAACTATGCTGTCCAGGCTTCGGACGGGCCACGTTTTGTTGATGTCGCTCGAGTTTTCAGACTGGGCTGGAGTGCCACTCCTATCTGCAGGTGTGGTACAGAGGCTGAAACGGTAGAGCACTTTCTCCTTGTGTTTGTCACCTCTGGGCGGGGCGCCGGGGCGGGGTACTTAGTGACTGGGACACGGACATGGGTGATATTCTTGGGGTCTCCCAGCATAATGTTGGTGGTACAGCTACCTTGCGGCAGGTGGTAGGTTTTGCAAAAGAACCGGGAAGTTTGTTTAGGTTGTTTAGATGAGGGTCGTTATTGTGTAGACGTAAGTGATTTAGATAGAGCAAATGATGTAATGGTCCGTAAGTAAAAAAAAAGTAGTAGTGGGCGTGGTCATTGTTGCACCACTTTCGCAATTTTTTTTTCTGTTTACAGTTGCATTATATTGTCAAAAGTTTTCTCATCACAAATTTTAAGGCTATTTTAAATTGTGTGGACCATTTAACGGCAAATATCATTTAGGTTAAAGTCTTTAGGGTATAGGATATCTTTTATTTTTTTGCAGTTTTATTCTTTGATTTATTTGCTTTAAGACCCAGGCTCATTAGAGTGTAGCTCCGAATAAAATCTTATACCTTTTTCTGAGTCGCTGTTGAGCAGATAGAAGGACTTCCAATGCCATTAGAATTTTTGTAGTTCCCCTGGGACCAATTGTGAATACAAAAACAGCTACAATCGAACATAAGGAATGACGGAGGAAACCTTAAAATACCGTTGGTAAACCTAAACCACCGAACAAAAGTTCAGGAATATAATGTATTCATGAATATCGATTTTATTGCTTGCTTGTTCTGTATGTTCCTGACCGTCACTCTAACCCAAGATTATTGTAATAAATTTCCAGACTGTAACATCACTGTAGCATCACTGTGGCAGCGAAAACCGGAGCGCGTCCATATAGGGGGAGAGGGGAAAAAATAGAAGAATCCTCTGGCCAGGTACCGAACCAGAGTCTTACAATTAACACCGATTGCTCTTACCACTGGGGTGGCTGCGAACTGGTGTGGGACGGACCATTTCAGTGATCTCCTGGCTCATGGATAAGGAAGATCATTGAGTTAGTGCATCATGGCTTACACAACAGTGACACCATCCATCTCTGCTCATGACACATAATGAAGTCTACTAGTGGAGAAATATCAATAATGATAGTTGCTGCAACCATGGTTTTCAAATCTTGGTAGATGTTATACTCTTTTTTTATGAGCTCCTAATGAAACCATTCGCCGAGGATTTTTCGTTGCTATTAATCACTTTGACTTTAGACGTATCCGTTGAGGGAACCTTTCTTTAACTTCTGTTGGTAACACGATTTCGTCGTCTTACATCCTTTTGGCTCAGAGATGACAATTCGTCACCGCTTTGCTTCCTTCGTTTGGGTTGCACAATTCGACTAAAGTTCAAACTGGGTTCTAATTGGACTATAAGGCCAGTTTGTGGCTGTCTGCCCTAGACACTGAGAAAAGCTGGCAAGTCATGGGAAGATCCGGTTTTATTCTTGACAACTAATGATCCTTGATTTTGTTTTGATGGTCCCCTGCTACCCTTTCCCTGCAGTCCCGGGATTCTGCAATGGAAGCACGTTTAATTGTCTGCCTAACTGAATTCAGGAAATTTCGGAAAACGGACCTTGGTTTTAGTTTCTTTGTTTTTTGGAACCAAAGTCAGAGTAATAAAGACAGACAGTGGGCATTCGTATTGCAACGCTAGAGGTGTAATGCTTGTACCATCGTAAGACGAACTACTGTGAAAACATTTGCCAAGAATGTTTTGGTTAATCAAAAAAGAAAGTTACAGTGCCTTCCTAAAGCTCTGAACACAGCGAACAGAACGCACCACTGTTACAGACAGTTTGGCTCCAAACTTGACGTCGCGCGTGCGCAGTGATGTTACATCAGCCGTTCATTACCTTCCTAAACTACAATACAGCTCAACAAGCTCAGCAGAGTATTCGATACGTCATACTTTCACCGCGACCAGGCGTGGCTAATGGATTTGACCAGGATTGGCTAATAGATGTGACCAGGCAAGAGCAATGCCAAATTGCGAACCTTCTCAGGAAGGTGGTTTGCTGGGGTGGAGGTTTGAGCATGAGGGACGTAACAGTTTTGACGAAACAGATTCATTGCTGACGATGTTGACGTCAATCAAGCTGGATCAACACGGATATTAGCAGGGAATGAGCCAAACTGTCACCAACAGTGGTGCGTTTGGTTCGCTCTGTTTGGTTGTTTAGGAAGGTACCATTTGAGTTTCAAAAGCGATCACACAACAACCTTAGTCTAGCCGAAAATTGAGGCCTGATATTAGGACTCCTCTATCGCCTTATAAGCAAAATGGTGCAAGCGCAGAAGCCCCTGAGAACCAGAACGACCGCTGTGGGAATCATTTATTATTTATTTTGAGTGAGACACAATTCGAATTTGTGTAGGCTATTCTTGGCTAGGAGGTCAGGGCTATGTCAATATGGCTGTAGTTTCATCTCTGTACTCGGGTTCACAGGTACCTTCACTTAGCTAGCTAGGTATTAACTATTTTTCATCTTTTGTCACGCTTACATAGTGGTCGTGAAGAGGTTAAGGATGGACACCCAAAAAACACAGTAGAACACAACTTTTTATGTTCCGTTTTTGTGATGAGTCTAGCTTATGCTTTCAGTGAGAGTAGACCAGTTCGGAAAAAAACCAAATCGCTGCACTGCGGGCTGTGAGAAGCAAAGCAAGCACGCTTCCTTAATGGTCGGTGTCCTCACCTTGAAACCCAGAGAATGATGGCTCGAGTGGTGCAGCCAAACCAGAAGTCCTTGAGACTTACCAAAAAATACTTAGCCTAGTATGGGATTTTATGTGATAAGTGATAAGAAATACACCAAAACACCAGTATAGGTATAACCCTTTCATGCCCAAATTAATTCTGGTTATTTTTTTAAGCCCCAAACATGGTTTAAGTGCAAAGAATGCATCGGTCACATTGTACCGAGTATCACTGGGTATTTTCACAAACTCATCGAACAACTCAGTGCTGAAGCCCCCACCTGCTCAAATAGTTCGTAAGTGGGGATGAGTTTATGAAAGTGCCCAGTGTTACCTCTTTCGTATGTTACCGGGTAACAGAAAAAAAAAGTTATACTGTTAAACTTTCCTCCGAAAAATTTATACAGCTATTTTAAATTTCTTCGACCGTTAAACGGTAAATATATATTTTAGTTTAAAGTGTATTGAATAGAGAAAATCTTTTTCTCTTGTGGTTTCATTTTTTTATTTTTGATTGATGACCCATGCTTACTAGAGTGTAGTGCCGAATAAAACCTTTTAACTTTCGATGCAGGGTCTGATTACCGAGCCAATAATATCTGTACAGTTCAGTTGTTTACGTTTGGCCACATTGTGGTCACTGACGTAAGTTTGTTCGAGTCACTTTAAAATTTACTTGAAATGATAACTAAAGCCCCATCTAGGGTTGCCTTTGAAAACTGACCTAAGTAACTCAGGTTGGAAAGAAACACGCTGTTGCATGTAGTAATTGTGTAGGTCGTGCGAGATCTCCGTCATAATCCCCTCATCTAGCTTGATCTTAGACGATTGCCTGTACATATGGCATTCAAATTACGCTCCAGGCAGTAACCTAAACAGCCGAACCAAACATGGTCGCTGAGCTTGGTTCCTGAGGGTAACTGGGGGGGGGGGGATGAGTTTATGTGGCGTTCGGTGCAGGGTGGAAGAAGATTCGGTGTTATAATTCTATAAATAAGCTTAAGAAATTAGGGATTAAATCTACAACATATCTTAACAGCAAGCACGTAAATAAACTCCTGCTTGCTGTTTAAAATAATACTGTTTGTAGTTTATTGCTGTCACGTGACAATCGTTCTAGTGACGATTCGGGGTTAAAAATGCTATTAATTCGTGACGTGTAGAGGCAACGAGAGTGACATTTGCTTGATCTAACCAGGTTATTTTTTGATGGCACCCCAAGGTTTTTGCCTTTCGAAATATTAGTGCCGTCAAGACCAATTGTGAAGTGAAAGCTCAGCATCTGAGATGTAATAATTATGATGTTCGTACAAAGCCACCTATAAGCGAAGCCATCTTTGGCTCATACATGCATGGATTTATACATATACTATCACACTACGTACAAGTAGTGTCTTACTTTGTAGTGTAAATACTCCTATACTATTGTTAATATTGCTACATTTACCACCACACTCCCCTTTGGTCGCTTTTTCAAACTTCATGTTGAGTTAAGATTTCTTTTAAATATTATTACATTATTAAACACGTGCTCCATGCTCCAATACCATGCTCCTTCAGCGACTATGGGATGTATTCTGGCTAATTCTGGACAATCTTTCGGCCCCGACGATGATCGGAGGTTTCCCGGGTCGAATCCCCGGGCTGGCACCTCCCGTTACCAGATTTCTTCTTCTCTAAAAAAATCTGGTAATGTTCAAAAATTGAGCCGGTTCAGCCATACAAGCATAAATTGCTTCGGCTGATGTAAGGCTCGTCAAAATTTATAAAAATAAAAAAAAAAAAAAAAAATATATATTACAAAATATTGAAATTATTCTTCCCGCTCCCCCATATGTGGCTGCTTGATTTTAAGCTTGTGAACTTGAATGATATTGTGAATTTTGCTATAATGTAGCAAACTTACTGTACAGCATTTTGTAATGAATTTAGGCCTACATGGTACCCATTTATTTACTTATATTTTTCCCCCTTACTCCAATTGAAATGTCTAACTTGGTTATACGCAATTGTATGTACATCTGTATGTACATTTTACCCACGCACAAAACTATATTTTTCCTTTACAACTTTGCTATGTAGCCTGTATGGCGGCCGTACAGGCTATATACAACGGCGCTACAGTACTACGACGCTGTTGGGCATTTTGAAATAAAGTTAAGTTTAACAGCAGTGGGTGTGGTAATTGTTGCTCCTCTTTCGTGATGATTTTCTTTTCTGTTTACAGTTATTATATTGTTAAAAACTCTCTCCGAAAACTTTGTAAAGCCATTTTAAAAATTGCTTCGACCATTAAACGGTAAATATATAATGTAGTTTAAAGTGTTTAGGGGAGAGGAAATCTTTTTTTTTTTGTGGTTTTATTCTTTGATTTTTTTTTTTTTGACCCATGCTCATTAAGAGTGTAGCTCCGAATAAAATCTTATACCTTTGGCCCAGTCATTATTGGGCATACATAAGGACTTCCAATGCCATTAGAATTTTTGTAGTTCCTCTGGGACAAATTGTGAATCCAAAAACAGTGTAAAGATCGCGTAAACTATTCAACGATGAACTGTGACATTTTATCCTTTTGCCGACAGATTTGGGAGGCAACATAACATATTTACTCGAAGAGTATGTTCGTCAGATAGCAAGGAACTGGGTCCAAAAGTTTTGGCGCGAAGCGTACTATAAAATGCAGACAAATTTTACGCCAAGAATCATTCAGACAAAGCTGGCAATAAGAGCGATCATAATGCATATGGGCTGTCTTGTTGGACAAATTCATTGTTTCAATTGTTGTGAATATTAATTTTGCTTGTAACTGAAAGTCTATGGATGCGAAAGTCGTGGAAAGAGGTGGTTACTAACCACATTCTCTCCAACTCAAGCAGTTATTTGCGCCGTTAAATTACAATGGTGGCAAGCGGTGGTAACTAACCACGTTCTCTCCAACTAGCGGAACTATTTGTGCCATTAAGTTACAATGGTTAAGGAAAATTGAAAATTAGCCAGTAGCGGAAATCATACACTAGATATAACGTAGTTCAGTAAGCCACCTTTATGCAATTACGTTTCATCGGAGTGGCATGACCCGGCTACCCAGTTCGCCTCCAGATCACTTGCATAGCACCTTAATCGCTATGGCCACATCCTCCACTGGCTAGCTATTGGCTGATTTTCCTTAATATTATTTCCAGCGATTTATGTCTATTTATAACTTACAATGGTGGCAAGCAGTGGTAACTTACCACATTCTCCTCAACCCAAGCAGCAGAAGTTTTGGGGGCAACTGAGGTGGGCAACTGAGGTCCTTTTGGTTTAAAGTTGTCCAGCATTTCGATGTGCGTTTGAAGAAGAAGCAAGTTGGCAAACTGGTATAAGAATAGCAGAGAAGATTGTCGTAATCGGCGAAGTAACAGAATCATCCAAGCACCTTGAGGTGGGCGATCCAGACAGGAAGCTCCATGCCATCGGGTGTCTTGAAAGTTTCGGCCGATTTTGATGTCTAATCAGAGGCGAAGTTATTGAAGTGTCAACAATTTGTTCGTCGGTGGCGATGTAAAGAGTTAGTTTGGCGGGTTTTTTTGCAACACCGCAACAGGTGAGTAAAGCAAACTTGTGTTCGCTTGTATTAGGGCGTTGGGAAAAAAAGCCTGTTGTGGTTCCGTGTTGGTTTTGTTTGTTACTTGGTGTTTAATGCAATTAAACATGGATTTGTTAAATGGGAGAACAGTTGCGGAGTTAAAGCTGTGTGTGATGAATTGGATTTGCATGCGCCAAAACGTAAAAGTGATACTGTTGGTTTGTTTAAAGCTGGGTTGGAAGGAGGTACAATTTGGCAGGATGATTCAGTGTAACTGAACAGTGCTTGCATCCGCAGTTTAGGTCGGCTCAGAAGTCTGACAAACAAATTTATCTAGACTTTGCTCATAATTTAACAACTTTAGGCACTGAATGGGTAAAGGAGATTGTGGAGATTCTTTTCAAAAATTGTTTCAGCAATTATTGATTGAAGATTTCTTAAATAAGATATCAAGTCCAATAAGGATGTGGTTGATTGACAAAAGGTAAACAAGAGTCTGTTTTAAACTTAGCTTCATTGGTACATGATTACTGTGTTAATCGCCAGGAAGCTGTTTTAAGACAGGGTAGAGGCTCCGACAGAAGTAATTGTGGGTTTAAAGGGTTTAACGAGCGTTAACCACTCCTGGTCATCTGCCCGAAGCCCTAAGGCCCTATGTCTGCAACAGCCAGATTCCCAGGCGGTCACCCACCCAAGTAACACCCAAGTAATTGTGGGCCACAGGGTAGAAACAATTACCAAGGTGGTGGATGTAATAATGGCAATGGGAGATATCGTTCTGGTAATGGGTACCAAGGTAACAGACATAATGGGATTCGCGAAATGGTGGGAAAAATCAAGGAAGCGTGCACACAAACAATGGTTCAGGTAATAATGGTTCGGTCAACAATAGTATTGCTTCAGCTGGTAATGCTCCAGCAAGGCCGCAAGCAGGTACTAACAATCAGGCAGGAGTGATAGCGCCTTTAAAAGTAGATGAACCAAGGAAATGCTACATACGCGGGTCCAGTTCCCACCTAAAACGAGTCTGTCCGAAAAATAGTGCAGAGCTTTTAAATTTTATCGTACCCAAATTAGCAATGCAAATGAAGAAGGATTTGTAGTGACCTTAAGAAGGTAACTAAATAGAGAGTCGTAGTAAATTATGTATTAATTCTTTACGCTCGGGCATGATGACATTTAAGTTCAGAAGGCAACTGAAAAAGGTTCGCATCTGTGTTTAGTAGGGGAAAGGCGTGTGATGCCATCTACTGGATGGCAGGTGTATACATTTCTCCGATGCAGTCAGTTTTTGACTGAAAGGATTCTCCCTTGACAATCCCGCCCGTCCGCGGCTTCTCTAATTTACATGCTTTTAATCCAAATAGAAATTTGACAGCCTGCGACGTAATGGAATGGAACGGAACGGAGTATTGTGGTACAAGCTTTACACTCGGCTTCATTTATAGCAATTTGCATCTATTAATGAGAACAACAGGTGTATTTACACATAGTTAAGCAGCATTACATGTTTTTGTAAGAGGTGAGGGTTAAACAAGGTGAAAGTATTAGTCCTAGTTTTGGTAGCACAACTAATCAATCACACAGAGACGGTAGTGATTGTCGTTTATAATTACAACTGAGCAGTTTTCTGCAGTGGTATTTCCACGTAATTGTATTTGTTCAGTCTCATCGTCTGGCCGAAACTGCATCAATACGATGATATACGTAAGAATAGTACCCACGATCTAAAATGAAAAAAAAAAATGTTTACAAATCAATAAACTAAGTTTAATATATTAAGTTCTTTGTATATGTTTAATTAAGGAAGCTCTTACTTAAACATATACGATGGACTTAATTCACATGTTTATTACAGAAGACACATATTTGACATTTTAAACATATCACATACTGAAGTTCATTAAGAATTACAAGATGATAAATTTCCGTAAAATAACAGTATGAAGACCTAGTAATTAGTCGCCGGCACTTTGTAGGCCTACCTTTTGAGCAGCTTAATAATAAGAGATGTGAAAATGTGTTTCAGATGTATAATTTCTTTCCACATTTATTTATTTCAGATGTAATAAGTCCAGAACAAAGAGGGCAAAGTGTCACCAGTCTTTTTATTCGTACATACATAACATATGTTATTAAACCCTCTTTTAAATTTGTTTAAGTTGTTTTGTTTTAATGTGTGTCGAGGAATGCGTTTCTAAAGCAGGAATAAGGCTGAAGGGACTGATGTGCCTTGAAAACTCAAACTTACTTAGGGTTTCTTAGATTTAAATATCTTTAATTATTATAAATAAACATACACAAAGCACTGTCAATTATATAGGAATAACAGAAACACAATAGCAGAAATCATGCACCAAAAACAGTTAAGATACTGTAAACCGTTATTGCAGACTAGGCCGGGAATCGAACCAACAACCAACAAATTCCGTATCACAACTCACACCTCTACACACACATCCATTTGACACATCGCTACAAATATATAATAAAGACATCTCCAACCCACTATACTCGTAGCTATGACTCAATTGAGGAAATTTTGCAGGTAATAGGTGGTAAGGGAATAAACATAAGACAAAGGATCACAAAATCAAGAAATAAACATGTACAAAAATACTTAATATTTTACTCCTTAACTTTTGTATCAATTCAGTAACAAAATATTAGATGTCTACTGTCTAGCTCGTTAACTTGTGAGACTTGTCTAGCATTCTCAACTCGATGTTTGTGCCGACGAGATGTTGATATTTAGGGTATTAACCCATATGTACGCAGGTGACAAGAGAGAGAAAAAATATCTTAAATGGTGCCCAAAACATGCCCAAATATGCTCTTCTTGATTACGTGAGCCTGGCCATGTGTTTTGTGCCCAAAATATACTCTTCTTGATTAAGTGAGCCTTGTCTTGTGTTTTGTGCTCAAAATATGCCTAAATATGATCTTCTTGATTATGCGAGCCTTGTCTTGTGTTTTGTGCCCAAAATATGCCTAAATACGATCTTCTTGATTAAGTGAGCCTTGTCTTGTGTTTTGTGCCCAAAATATGCCTAAAT
>JAHWFP010249556.1:0-39295 GCA_023313725.1 Lithobius niger
TTTCATTTAGTGCACGTCAAGATCACGTAACCACGAGGGGCCGATCTGGCGTGATCTTGACGTGCACTAAATGAAAGTCGGTTGAAGTGAGATGTGGTTTGAGAGCAGTAGAAGCGAGACTTGTGGTCCCAGAAACGTTCAGTCCTTCCAGCACCGATAGAGATCGGCCTTTCATGGTTACGTGATCTTGATGTGCACTAAATGACAGCAGTGTTTGATGGGTAGCATGTTTAGTTGTGTTCAAGCTGGAGCATGCTCTGCCATGGGTGTCATAAGGAAATGATCATCCCTAATTCGAGGAATTCGAACGCAATGAGGAATAAACCATGGTGTCCAACCAAACGGGCGAAGTCCCCTTCCTTGTCGTCATCTGGGACTCGAGACTGGGTAACCCGGAGGGTACCGGTCTGGCCCCCCTTGTTCGGGTCGGCCCTCACCAGGCTGCGGGTCGGCCTGAAGCTGTATCGATCACTGCAAGGCTGCGGAGAGAACAGCATCCATTTGGTCCTTTCTGAAAGTCCGAGACTGGATTGATTCAATTTGGGGGTCTTGGCGGAGTACTTATACCGAGTGTCGTGCTCAGAGAGAGTTCGTGGCTCGTCCACGAACGGAGTTTAAAGATCTTCCGCCCCATCAATCCCCATTTGGCGAAAGCTACTGGGCAATGATGCTGATTTGCCGAAACTGCTGTAGGTTGTGTGCTGCTCTGTGTCTGGGGAACATCGATGTCGAATGCAAGAAACGGGAAGACAGAGAGGTAACCCAGGGCCTGCCAATAATGTAGCTCCGTCAGGTCTTTGATCGTCCCGTGATTCTCCGGAATGAATCGGGTGCACCTGCTATGCGCCGGGTACGCAATCGGCAGTATACTGGATTTGCGAAAAGAGAGGTAACCCAGGGCCTACCAATAATGTTGCTCCGTCAGGTCTTTGATCGTCCCGTGATTCTCCAGAATCTCAGGCGCATTGGCTATGCAGCAGGTACTCAATCGGCAGTATACTGGACTTGCAAAGAGAGAGAGGTAACCAGGGCCTGCCAATAATGTTACTCCGTAGGGTCTTTGATCATCCCGTGATTCTCCGGAATCTCTCGGGTGCACTATCTATGCGGCGGGTACGCAATCGGCAGTATACTGGACTTAAGAAGAGAGAAGTAACCCAGGGAATGCCAATAATGTTGCACCGTCAAGCTTTGGTCATCCCGTGATTCTCCAGAATCTCTCGGGCGCATTGGCTGTAGAGCGGGTACGTAATCTGCAGTATACTGCGCTTGTAGCGAGAAAGTTCCGATTCCTTTTGGTGTCTCTGTGACTTGGATGTGGAGTAGTCGTTATTGTGTTTGCTGGTGTCGGTCTTGTACTGTGCATTGGCGACGCGATCGGCCAGGGCAGATGGCAGTGTCGTGCGAGTCGTAGGGATTAGTTCTTGTGACTAAACCTGAGTGGCGCAATACCGTAAGGTGTGAGATCCGTCAAACCTGGACGGCGTATCACCATCCCGATTCGACCGGGCGGGATGAAAGCACGGCATAACTCTGCATTGGTTGGATTGTTGGTGTATGCGGCATATGGGTCCTTTATTTTAAACTGCTTGGAGCCATTGGACTAGTGGCGATGCTTCGATAATGAATCGTTGGGTTCTCGCCTTCGGGCTTGAATTTGCCCTTCTGATGTGGAGTTGAGCCATTGGACCGGTGGCGACGAAGACTTGGCCGATGAGCACTGTGGCCCCGACGTTCTAAGCTGGTCGAGCAGTTGGGACTGGTGGCGACGCTTTGGTGGTGAACGACGGATCCCTCTTGCCTTCTTGCCAGCAGATCCCCGTTCTAAACCGGAGTTGACCCTGCTGACCGAGTTGCGAGACTGATGCAAACGTAAGCTGTCCCATCGACGATGCCTCGGTCTTATTGTGAGGATGGATCCCTTGCCTTAGGTACGACGTTTCATTCTAAGCTTGTTGAGCTGTTTGGACTAGTTACATTGGTTGAGATCGGTATGCCTTTCTAAATCGGCTGTTGGACCGAGTAAGCGAAACGAGTGATGAGCATTCTCGTCCTTTGGCTACACTGTTCTGAACTGGTCGAGCTGTTTGGACTAGTTGGCCTTTGTTGTGGGTATTGCCGGCGGACCCCACTCCTCAGTCAAACTCGACCGAATTGCGAGACTGGTGATGAGCTGTGTAAAAGTCCTCGATGTTGGGCTCATGTTCTAAACTAGGTGTTTGGACTGGTGGTGGCTTTGCATGGTGAAGATTGGGATGCCTTTCTAAACTGTGTTGGCCGTTGAACCGAGTACCAAAGACTTGGTGGTGAGCAATCGTTCCCCTTGAGGGTGTGCTGTCTCTGAGCTGCCCCTCTTGCACATAGAACTGGTTCGAGCTTGTTGGCTGCAGGCCTGTGAGTTCAGAGAGTCCTGCTGAAAGAGTTAGTGGCCTGGCCCTACCGTAAGCTTGCTCCGTCGGTCTTTGGGTTGTGGACGGGAACTCAAGGGCAGCATGTTGGGCCATGTTTGAGCTCGAGTAGGTGGACGATCCTAACTTGCTTGCTTTGCATGTCTTCGTCTTGGATTGGGAGTGCTTGAGTGGTGGGGGAAGTGGTTGTTGCTTTTTGTTGTTCCCTGGGATGTGTTGGCTGTGGGCGAACGGGTCTGGTGATGCGCTAGCAGAAAGCACTTGAACGTTAGCTGCTTGGCCATACCATAAGCTTCCTCCGTCGGTCTTTGGGCTATGGACGGGTATGCAAGGGTAGCATGTTGAGATGTGTTCAAGTGGAGTATGCGGACGATCCTAACTTTCTTGTTCCACGTGTCCGTGCCCCGGGTTGAGCTTATTAAGTGACAGCTGGGCGTTTCTGAGTCTGGGATGTGTTGGCTGTGGGTGAAAGAGACTGGTGATGTGCTGCTGAAAGAGTTTGGTCTGGCTTGGCCCTACCGTAAGCTTGCTCCGTCGGTCTTCGTGCTATGGATGGGTATGCATGGATTGCATGTTGAGCCGTGTTCGAGCTTGAGTTTAGTGGACGATCCTAACCCCATTTCCTCGTGCGTCTGTGTCTTGGATTTGGATTGGTCCCTGAGCTGGTCGGAGCAGTTGGACTAGTGACGACGCTTTGGTGGCGAGTGGTAGGCCATTCTGAACTGGAGTTGAGCAGTTGGACTGGCAGCAAAGACTTGGCGACAAGCAGCGTGACCCTTCTGGCTGATATGCCGGTTGCGTGCGTCTGGGCATTTCTGAGTTCAGGATGTGTTGGCTGTGGGCGAAAGAGTCTGGTGATGTGCTGCTGAAAGAGTTTGGTCCGGCTTAGGCCTACCATAATCTTACTCTATCATTCTCCGGGCTGCCGGCAGGCAGGTAAGGGTAGCATACTGAGCCGTGTTCGGAGTTCTGAGTAAGAAGACGATCCTGACTCGTTACCTCGTGCCACTGTGTCTTGAATTAGGAGTGCCTTAGCGACTGTGTCTGGGGAACATTGATGTTGAGTGCGAGAATCGGGTGTGAAACACTTCGAGCCTGGGGCCTGCCATTTATGTTACTCCGTCAGGTCTTTGATTGTCCCGTGATTCTTCGGAATCTCTCGGGCGCACTGGCTATGTGGCAGGTAGGTTTCAGGTAGTTATATACCCGGCTTGTAGTATGTGAGTGAAAGCCAGCCCAGGGCTTGCTAATCATGTTACTCCATTTGATCTTTGATCCCGTGATTCTTCAGAATCTCTCGGGAGCACTGGCTATGTGGCGGGTAGGTTGCAGGTAGTATACCGGGCTTGTTGCGTGAAAAAAAATTCCCGATTCTATTCGGTGTCTCTGTGACTTGGATGTGGCATTGTTATTTGCTGGGGTTGGTCTTGTACCGTGAATCGGTGATGCAATCGGCCAATTGGCAAAGTCGTGCCAGTCATAGGGATTAGTTCTTGTGACTAAACCTGGACGGCTCATCACCATCCCGCCCCTGAGGGATGATAGCACGACATATCTCGGCATTGGTTGGCTTGTTGATGTGGATGGCGTGTGGGTCCTTTGCTCAAAGCTGGTTGCAGCCGTTGGACTAGTAGCGATACTTCGATGATGAGTTGGTCGGCCCTCGCCTTCGGGCTTTGATCTGCCTTCTTGATCTGGAGTGGAGCCATTGGACTGGTGGCAAAAGACTTAGCTGATGAGCACTTTGGCCCGACGTTCTAGGCTAGTCGAGCTGTTTGGACTGGTGGTGGTGAGCGTCGGATCCCCCTTGCCTTCGTGCCAGCAGATCCCCGTTCTAAACCGGAGTCAACTCTTCGGACCAAATTGCGAGACTGGTGCAAACGAAAACTGTCCTATCGACGAACCCCAGTCATGTGAGGATAGATTCCGTTCCTTTAGGTTTGACGTTTCGTTCTAAGCTTGACGAGCTGTTTGGACTAGTGGCTTTGGTGGAGATCAGGACGCCTTTTGAAAAACGGCTGTTGAACCGAGTAGGCAAGACTAGTGGTGAGCACTCTCGTCCTTTGGGTATACTGTTCTGAACTGGTTTTGCTGTTTGGTCTAGTAGCTTTGGTTGCGGGTCTTGCTAGCGGACCCCACTCCACGTAAGTCAACCTGGACCAAATTGCGAGACTGGTGATGAGCTGTGTAAGTCCTTGATGTTGGACTCGATGTTCCAAACTAGGTTGGAGCTGTTTGGACTAGTGGCTTTGCTTGGTGAAGATTGGGACGCCTTTCTAAACTGGGTTGAGACATCGGACCGAGTAGCAAAGACTTGGTGGTGAGCAGTTGTTCTCCTTGAGGGTGTACTGTCTCTGAGCTGGTTGGAGCAGTTGGACTGTGGTGACGCTTTGGTGGTGAGCAACGGATCCCCCTTGCCTTTGTGCTGGCAGATCCCCATTCTAAATCGGAGTTAAGCCGTTGGACTGGCACCAAAGACTTTGCGACGTGCAGCCTGGCTTTGCCTTCGGGCTTGGAAGGCTCTAAGCTGTTTGAGCCATTTGGACTGGTGGCAACGCTTTGGCAGTGAACTGTGGGTTCATCCTGTGGCACATCTCGAAAGGGCTGCCGGACCTAGTGGTGATAGTGGCTGTGAGCCCTTTTAGCTCAGAGAGGTAGTAGCAGCAGTCTCTTGGAACTGGTCGGAGAAGTTGGACTGGCTTCGTTTCGGTGACGAGTGGGACGCCATTCTGAACTGGAGCTGAGCCATTGGACCTGCAGCAAAGACTGGTTTGAACTTGTTGAAGGGCAGTCATTTCGAGCGTTGCCGGTGCTAGACTATAGTGGGTGTTTGACGAGACATTCATGAACTAGCTGTCTGCCGAGGTGGTAAGGTATCGAATATTGGTACGGTCGTGTTTTTCGACGAGTTCCGTCAAGGTTGGATGGTTGGAACCACCCGAGGCCCGTCTTTCCTTCTGGTCTTGAAGGTTAGGCGATCGATGACTGTGGATCATGAGGGTGTGGTGGCAGGCCGAGACTACTTACTCACTTTCTGACTAACTGACAAGCCTGAGGATGACCCTTACTGGATGATGACTTGGTGACTTCAGCATGTGGCTAAGTCCAAAAAATGTGACTTTGTACTAAGGGATGGACTTGGTCTCGACCATCCCTGAATCAAGAGACCCGCATACTAGCCATGCTCCGCAATGGTAGAGTTTGGTTTTTTTGTTACACTTAAAATGGTGGCGGTTAACATCGCAACACCTGGAGAATTTAGCTAAGTGCTAGACCCCGCAGTGAGGGATGGAATTGGTCTCAACCATCCCTGAATCAAAAGAGACCCGCATACTAGCCAAGCTCCGCAATGGTGGAGTTTGGCTTTTTTTTACCCTTCAAATGGTGACGGTTAACATCGCAATACCCGGATAATTTAACAAAGTGCCAGACCCCGCAATGAGGCAGGGTTTGACTTTTTTTCTGACCTTTTTTCATTACCTCATATGGTGACGGTTAACATCGCAACCCAAAGAAAACTCCCCCCCCCCCCCGTCACCTGAGACCTTGCATTTGTCGCGGTTTCAGACTCAGGTTGAGTCCCTGAAGCCACGACGAATACCAGGTCCAGCGACAGTGAGGTTCGGGGCTTTTAGTCTTTTCCTGAAAAGTCAAAGTCACAGTTAGCCAAGGGAAAACATAATTCTGGTCAAAGGTTACAAGGTTTAGTCAGCGTTGGCTGTACAAAGTTATACAAGTTTAATGAAAGTTCAGCCAAAAAATCGAGATCCTGGTGATCTTGATGCATCTGCCAACTAGTTCGTCCACCATGCCTTCTTCTCGAGCTTTCGTCCGTGCACACGTTCGTGCGACAAGTGGCGCAGCACCAGATGGCCTCGTGCCATTCCTGTCTGTACTTCCTGCACACCTGGCATCTGCGGATCTTTGTACTCTTTTCGTGGCGATGACTGGTACCCAAGACGGATGGATGTCTTATGGGGCGTGTCTTGCGTACTCGAATGATGAGTTGGTTGGCCAGCAATCTTTGGTAAGTCAGCTGGGAGCGTTTGCCAGCCTTATCGAGGCCGCAGCCCATGACCATGTTGAGTCTGGCGTTGACGAAAATCTGGTTGAGTTTTTGGAAGAAAAGGTTGCGGTGCCATCTAATCGACCTTCTGCCGACGTAGAACGATGAGATGAGGTGATTGGCCATGTCCACGCCATTCATGCACTCCGTGTAAGTGAAGGCTGCCGGTGGGCAAGCGACAAGGTGTTTCTGGGCCCCGTTGAATGTTCCGACGGTAAATTTTCCGGCCAAGGGATCCACGTGGGTGCTGAGTAGAGGGACGGCCTTGATGTCACACCACATGCTCAGCAGTAGCCGGCCGCTCTGACGCAGGATACTGTCGCCACGTTCCTGCTCCTTCTTGAATTTGTGCAACTCCTCCCTGAACTCGTACGGCATTCCGGCAGCATTGGCGCGTAGGCTCCCGCATGCGAAAGTTTCTAGCTTAGCGTAGAAGACCTGAAACAGCAGTGCCGAAGTGAAACGGTTGTCACAGATGATGGTGTAACCCTGGTTGAGGTAGGGGCGCACGGTATAGATCATTGTGTGAGCCATCTTGTTGCTCTTGAGTTCCTTGGCGGGGTCTTGGGCGGGGTCAATGGACATGTGGCGCTTTTGTCCTATGTGTGCCTTGTCATTGAGGATGTATCCGTCGAACGGGTCGCAGAGAGTGAAGTGTTCAAAGCCAACCTTGATGGGCTCTTTGGGCTGGTATACCTTGATCTTGGATCTTCCAGTGTACGCAGTCATGGACTCGTCTATGCAGAGAACTACTTCGGAGTTCCTGCACTTGCGGAATGCTTGGTTGATAGCCTCCATCATCGGTCGCATCTTCATTATTGTGTCCATGTCCTCCTTGGCCTTCTGCTCTTCCATGGCTTGCCTGGTCGTGGGCGATGCAGTCTGGGGATCGTCACCAGTGAAAGACGGTTCTTCGAACAGCCGAAAGTTGTTCCAAATTTGATTGAACCTCGTTCTGGTCATGGTCGATCTGATGAGGTGGTATCCCAGGTTTGGGGATGTGGACCAATACTGCGCTATCTCCGGCATGTCGTTGTAACCCATGATTACCAGTATTCCGATGAAAGCCATAAACTCTTCTTTCGTCAATGGTACCCACATGGGAGTGGGATGTGGTTTTTTTCCGTTTCGGCGATGTTTGGCAGGCTTGCGTGGTCGTCGTTACTGCTGGATTTGCTAGAGTTGGAATTGGAAGTTGCCTCTGCTTGTTCCCCTGGCTGAGAGACTTGCGACGAGACGACCGTTGATGGTGTCTCCTTGGTAGCGGGCTCTTGGCTAGAGTTAGACCCTGCTTCTTCCCTTTTGATTTGCGCCGACTGGATCGGCGACGTTGATGATGAGGACTCTGACTGGTTGGTTCCTGAGTGTCTTGTCCACCTCTGCACACATCTGCTCTACCACCAACCGTCTTGTGCTCGGATCTTCTGGGGGGTTCTATGCTCGGGTCTTCTGGGGGTTGTACTGGTGGAGCGCTTCGTTGAGACTGTTGTTGGCTGAAACGGTTATTGACACATTGGGTTATCCTGGCGTGGCACATCTTCTGGAGGTAGCCACTTCGAGGAGGCAATAATCGTTTCCTTTTTTGCTCGGGTGGCTTGAAGAACATATTACTTCTGTAGATCTTGTCGTACAGTACGACTCGCCAGCGTCGTTTCATGGCTTCTAGTTTACTCGTTTACAGTGATGGTTGCGGTGCTCGCGGCGATGGTGGCTCGACTACGTTGGCTGTCATTGTGGTGGCTCTTTCTTCTTCCTCCTCCTCTCCTCTTCCGATGACGAAACGATGCAGATTACCTCCTCGGATTCTTTACAATGACTTATGAATCTACCTGAAAGACCGCGAGGGATGGGAACAAGTCATCTTTTGGTTCGTCTCATAAATGGCCGCGGCTGCGCTGTTGCGACTTTGGCTTTTGGCTTGTGATTAAGGCTGGACCTTAGTTCTCTGCTCGACGAGACCTCCTCTACTGGTGTGGGACGACATAGTAGGACCGACCAACAGGCTCATATGTGGGCGACGTCGCTTCTGATGATTGCAGTGTCGGACAACGTGGCATTGGCATGGGAGTAGTGGGCAAGGTTTCTGTTAAGGTTGAAGGTCGTGGTGGGCTGTCTGGCCTTAGCGGTCGTGGGTGACTGTCTGGCCTTGCTTCTTCCTCCTCACTGCTGGACGTCATAAGGTAGGCATCAGCATCTTCCTCCGACTCAGCTTCTTTTAGTTCGTCATCTAACTCATCCTCATCGTTGACTGATTCTTGGCTGCTGCCTTCGTAGTAGTCCTCATTTGCCTTGGTGTAATATGGGTACTCTGGTTCGTCCTCCTCCCCGGCCACACCTGCTTCTGGAATTGGTGGCTGTGCTTCGCTTGACCTGGCTTCTTTTTCCATGTTGACGTCTGATTGTGGTATTCCCAGCTGTGGTTCACTCGGAATTCCAGTGAGTAGGAAAAACCGGCAGTAAGTGATGTGGGGTGGTGATGGACGTGGTGGTAGTGGTGGCGGAACCAATGACTCGACTGTTGTGTTGGCCACAGCGATATCGTCCTCCACGGCTGGTGGCTCCCCGTGAGTCGAAGTCCCTGCATTGTCTTTTGGTCCTGGTGTGTTGGCTGACGTGACGTTCCGTTTGCTGCGTTTGGCATTGCTGGCCCCGTCTTCTATGAATCGGTTGGTCCTCCTTACGATGAAATCTGCGGTCTCCCCGAATAATTCCATAAAAAAATCCAACTCCTTGCTCTTCTTGTTGCATCTGCAAATGTAGCCCATTGGTGGACCAGAGAAACCTTTCTTGTCCTGGTACTCGCTCAACTCTTCCGTCCAAACCCGAGGAAGTTGCCTCCAAGTCTTTCCGGCCCTAGACTTCTCTACTATGGGGTAGCTGGGAAAGTCGTCCATCGGTGCTGCTGCAGTTGTCATCCTGTCTGCCCGTATCTGGTCGAAGAAATGATTTGCATGCGACGAGTAGGCCCTTGTATACGGCTACGCACATCACTTCTGCTCAAATGTATGTAATATCGTGAAGTAGTTGCCACATGACGCAACCTTGTGCAATATTGTGCAATACCCGCAGAACCCGCATCTGGGTGCGGGATAGCAGGTTGTGATTGCACCACGCGGAAACAGCTACCGGTCGTGAGGGGCAATGGGCCGCAGATTGCCAGACACTGCAAGTGATCATCAATTGTGTGGCTTTCGATAAAGCCGTGTGCCGTTGTTGCGAACCTGGTGTTTGGCATCGGAAATTTGGTTGCAAGGCTGAAACCCAAACAAGGACGGAAACAACATGAGAAAGGAATGGCAGGGTGATTGTGGGATGGAGAATGGAATTTCCGAGGGAAAAGCTGACCAATAGACATGTTACATGGATCCCTATTTGCTGGACGTTTCCGAAACAGTGTTGCCGAATGGATAACCCTGGTTGGCTGACTTACGGCAAGGGAAAATAATGTGTGGGTGTGATGATGTCATAGACAGTTTTCAGGACGAGTTTGACACGAGTTTAAGATAGAGTTTAAGGCTTGGTGTGCAGGGCAACTCTCCCTTTATCATCTTCCTATGATAAAGGGAGAGTTTACATGGATGGACCACGTTTAGTAAGTAGCCGTACTTTGTACTATTTCCACCAGGGTAGTGTTGTCGTGTCTTTCAGTGGCTTTAATGCTCCTGGACTCAATTTTCTACTGATACTTATCGTATTTTGATACGTGGCTATGAGAAATACCTGCAGTCATAGATGTGACTGCCGTATGTTGTAAATCTTTTACGTATTATATTAACACTTGTTCCCTTGTTAAGGGTATTGTGTAGTATTCTTGTATATTTAATGTTCTTCATATTTTTAAACTTCATTCTCCCCACACAACGTACAATCATTTTTTTTACTATATTCATTAATTTTTGCTAATTTTCTTCCCCGTATTTATATCCACTCCAAATTCAGAAGACAGAGGCTTATGTTCCTGGGTTTCGTCAGGATGGTCACCTGCTAGTGATGTTCCACTTTCTAAAATCTCGCACCGATTTTGGTTTGATCTGAGCCTATAATAACGTGGGAGGATGACGTCACACTGACCATCAAAGAAGAAGGCCAAGGCCTCATGGGTACTTCTATGCAGTTGTCGGAGATTCCTAGAGGTTTGCTGTAATTTTAACTTACCCCGAGCCTTCAACTCATGTTTTTCTTCGTGGACCCTTCACCGTGTTCAATCCTATAAAAGCATGATCAGTGTTTTGAAACTAAGGAAGAATTGCTGGAAACCTTTTCATCGAAACCTGAGTGAAATACTTTTGCTGCACACCTGTTAACACTGGTTATATCTAATTAATTTTCGTTCAGCTTTCTTGATACAGATTACTATTATTGTTAATCCTCAAATCCGAGTTTAACGATGAGTCATGTGAAGTGGATGTATTATATTTAATAAACCTGTACCGTTTGTTATTTTAGAAAACTAAAATGCATTATAAGGCTTATCACTCTATGTTAAGGTTAATATTAAGTTTAGTATGTGCCTACCCCTTTCAAACCCGGGCCATCCGTCAAAAAATCCCAGACATATAACCATTCCCAAATCCTTCCCCAACGTAACTGCCACAACACCCTCTCCAGAAGGGTAGGACAATGGGACAAAAAAGGATAAAACTAGGATAATTGGAGAAAAATAGGACAAAAAATTTCTGTCTTGCTCTAAATTGGGTGCGGGTTGAATTGTCGGGGATTAGAAATTTCCCCCTTCCGAAATCGTAACCAAGCTTTTCAGCAAACAAGGTCTGGGGGAACTACCTTGATTGATTTTTCTAAGCAAACATCTTCAGAAATCCCCTTTCAAAACCGATAGTTTTGCCAGTTGATGATGCTGCTACACAGTATTAAAAAAACTCATGATTTAACAGGCTGCATTGATGCATTATTGTTAAAAATGTCTAGGTAGGGTCAAGGGGGTAAGTGTAGCTAGAACGCCTCATTACAGGATACGGTACAAATACAGGTAACTACTGCTACAACACACGGTAGGGGTAATTTACCAGGTAAAGATAATAATGGCAACGTAAGTAATGATGGTTATGAAAGTAATGATGTCAATTAGGATAATTCTTTGCTTGTTCATAAAGAGGAGTTTGAAAGACTTATGGCTTATAAGACACTTTGGGAAAATCATGTAAAAACTCAACAATCGTCTGTAAATCAAGCACGTGACTTGCCACGAAGTTGGACACCCCGGGTCACCCTTGGTCTGTTCTGGTACTGGGTGCACCTTCAGTGCAACTAGTAATTAGCCAATTATTTATGTATTAACAGAGTGCTCAATCTTGGTTGCCATAATCACCTGATTCGTTGATAACAGTTTGCATTGTTGCTATCTGACCAATGAGTGTATACTATGCAAATAGCCTCATATAATATAAGCCTTGACTTAGCCCAGAATAAACGCCTGACTTGTACCGTCCACACCGACTTAGCCCAGTTGAATTTTTTTATCTGGCAACTAATAATAGTCATCCACAAGGAGTTGGATTTACGCAATACTTTATTCAAAATTATGTGAGGGTGTTGCCTCCGCATCACAAGTCTGATTCTGCACTCCGTCCCCTTTCTCATTGGGCTATGGGCAACCTTGTGCTCATCATAGAAGTGACCTGTGTATTGTTGCGACCCTACCCCACATTGTTGTGTGATCGAGTCGCTAGCTGATGCCATCTTCCCTTCTTGTACTCGTTTTCTTTTAGCGTAGCGGACGGGAAAGGTCGGGTTTCTGTCTTAGTAGCTACCCATCTCGGTCTTGTTTCGACCTGTGATGGGAAAAGTTTACGTTTCCTTAAAGTAATTAGTAGGTGTTTCACAATCATGAATAAAACGGGTTGCAGGCACCTAAAGGAGATGAACGCCCCAAAGATAAGTATTCTGTAACCTTGATAGGACTGCTTTACCCTGCATGTATGCCGCCATTGTAGAACTCAGAACAAACAGCAAAACTTTGTATGCACTAATATTTACCAAGGAACTAATCTAACTAATGCGATGTTTAAGTGAATGCAAAACTCATGTGCTTCCCCATAAATCCCCAATATTGATCACCAAACATGACTTTTGACTGTTATTGTGAACTGTAAATTAGCATGCATTTAGGTCCACACTTTTACCGAGGACCTCTGTAGGACAGTGTAGTTTGAAGAGAAAGGCCCCACCCCTAACTTAATGCTTAACTTTTCTAGTATGCTTCATTAGGAAATTAACTGCAACAGGAATCCACCGTTGCCACGATTCGATATTAGGTTAGGAGCTGTTTGTACATCCCGCTACACTGGTTCCGATATCGAGTGCGGCAGTGCCACTTTTCTCCTCTCTTTGTTTATAAATAGGGGAATTTACACTCGATCGTGCCAGCAATAAAGCAGGTATATTTTTGGTGTTCGTTTTGCAATGTAACCCAAGTGCCGCATATTCCATAGTTTGGTGTTATTATCGTGGCTATGACCTACAGTTTGGTAGCAACAAGCACGTTTACACTCGTGTTTTTTCATTTTAAACACGCCAGATAGTAACCTCTGGTAGCAATGTTGTGGCTATGCCCCAGTTTGGTGGCTTAAAGGTTTTAATACCTTATACCAACCGGAGTTTATGAACCCAACAGTTTAATTACCACCGTAACGTAATACAAATTCCGTAACAACATTTTACGTGGTGAAATCCCCGTATTACCTTAGCACCAATTTGACTGCGATTTGACGGCACGAAACACTCACTAACGGTTTCGCAGCATTCGTTTCGTAGCACTGGATACATCATGTTTGTGGTTTTCTACAATTTGTCAGCACACTCTCGCATCACCACTAAGTTTCCCCTTAATGGTCCAATTTCGTAGTAAAACATTGCCTTTGCCGAACCACTTTATTGTGCGGCATTTAACCAGTAGTGGTAAAATACGATATTTGGTTACATATATACCTCCCACTTCCGGTCTATACTTCCGGTCTATATACCCCCTATTTCTGGACTTCTCAAGTCTATATACCCCCCTAATAAAAGTGGGGGTAATAATGCACTTCCGGTCACCTGATGAAAAGTGGGGGGTAATGGCGTCTCTTCCATTTTTCATCAATCTGGAGGATGGTGGAAAAATGGTTTTTACTATCTGTTTTCCGGTTTTCATCGATCTGGAGGAGGGTGGGAAAGTATTTTTTACTTTCCTCCTGTGATGTCAATTCCGGTCACGTGATCAAAGTGGTGGTAATGATGTGCTTCCGGCCTTATAATGATAAGTGGGGACGTCACTTCCGGTTTTTGTCAATCTGGAGGAAGGTGCCTTTTGTTACCTTTTATTCACTTTTTTGTCAGTCTGGAGGAGGGTGGGAAAGTGAGTTTGCTATCTTCTATGACGTCACTTTCGATGACGTGATCAAAATGGGGGTAATGACGTCACTTCTGGTCACGTGATGAAGGGGGGGGAAACACTTCCGGTTTTTCACCGACTGAAGGATGGTGGGAAAGTGCCTTTTGCTTCCTTTTTTTTCGTTTTCGTTGATGTGGGGGATGGTAGGAAAGTGCCTCTCGGTACTTTTCTTCGTTTTCATCAATCTGGAGGATGGTGGGAAAGTGTCTTTCGATACCTTTTTTCATTATTAAAAATAAATAACAAAAAAAAGAAAAGGCATGGATTCGAATTCAATAATTTTAACGGGAATAGGTGGCGAACTGAGCTGCAATTTAAAAACGCCCATATACCTAGACCCTAAAAAAGAGTATGAAATGGCACTCGTCTCCTTGGATACGTACTACAGTATTTTCAATGTGCACGCTGACAACGAATTTTTGTACACCATCGATGGTGGAGCGAATTGGATCGAGGTGCGAGTCGTTCCCGGCGCTTATGAAATTTCGGACTTGAATAATTTTATACAGTCTACTTTAGAAGGAAGTGGTCACGAAAAAAATGCAATCATTTTAGAACCGAACCATAATACTTTAAAAACAAATTTGGTTATAAATAATCAGCTCTACGGCATTTCGTTTCTGGGAGATAATAATTTAGGAACTGTTCTAGGGTTCCTTCGGGGAACTTATAGTAAAACTCAGCAAGGTCAAACATCCGTGGATATAATGGGGTTGAATACAATTTTCGTTCATACCAACATAATCGGGTCTTCCTACGTGAATGACGACACTCAACCTTGCATATATGCTTTTTATCCGGGAGTGCCACCGGGTTATAAGATGATAATTTCCCCTCAAAATTTAATTTACCTTCCCGTAACTACCGACAAGATTCGTAATATTCGTATTTGGTTAACTTCTCAAGATAATAAAATGACAAATTTAAACGGGGAAACCTTTACCGTCAGACTTCATCTGAGGTCTAAAAAATAATTTTGTACGTATTAAAAAAAGAATGTTAGTATTCGAAAGAAAAAAAGAATAATTGGAAAAGGATTCGTCGTAGATAACAATTAAGGGCAAAAAACGCAGCACTCATCAAATTTATAACGAGACGAGAAGATGAGTTTAACGGAACATTACCTCGATATAAACGAATCTTTACAACAAGATTCTTCCGTGGAGAGCTACGCATTTCACGAATATAATCCGATAGTAGGAACCAATCTAAACAACGCCAATTCGGAAATTAGAATCGTAATCGAAAACCAGGATTTGTTCCTACACGTCGCGAATAGTTATCTTCTGATTAAAGTCAGGTTACTGAATGCCGACGGTTCTAGTTTTGCAGATGCGGACGTAGTGTCTCTCATCAGTAATGGTTCCATGTACCTGTTTTCCAGCATTAAATATCACTTGGGGGATAAACTAGTGGACGAGTTAAATTAACCCGGTTATGGGACTCTCATGAAAGGTCTCCTTACGTACGGTTCGACCGATCAAGTGTCGTTGCTGGGGAACTGCTGGGCGTTAGATGCGGCAGAATCTTCCGCAGCCAGTTTAAACGATAACATCGGATTCAAATTACGGCATTCCATCATCGTGAAGGAAACGACTCCTAAAGGAAGAATCTCATTCACCATTCCCTTAAAACACTGCATGGGATTTTTCGAAAATTACGACAAGGTGCTGTATGGGGCCAAGCATGTCCTAACGTTGTCTAGGGCGAGCAATGATGACGCTGTATTCAGGGCAGCTGCAACAGCCGTTGGGAAAGTCGAATTGAGTAGTGTTTCGTAGCACGTACCGCACGTAACCACATCCGACGAACAAAAACTCAGACTTTTTAGTTACATAGAAGGTGGGATAAACGTGGACTTGGGTTTTAGGCACTAGCATTACGATAGTTGCGAACTTCCTCAGAGTACTAGTTTCATATGGCGCGTGCTTACTACTTCGACCGTTGAAAAACCGAGGTGGGTTATTCTAACTCTTCAGACTAATAGAAAAGATGTGCAAACTAAAAATCCAGCCGTATTTGATCACTGCAGTCTTCAAGACGCTCACGTAACTTTAAATTCCGAACGTTACCCGTTCTTGGACTTGAACGTAAATTACGCTTCTGGAGAATACTCCATCCTGTATAGAATGGCTCAAGAGTTTATACGCGCTTTGTACGATGTCGGGGACTTGTGTATTGATTCGGTGCAGTTTAAAAAGACGTATCCTCTAGTGGTTTTGGACTGTTCCAAGCAATCGGAGAGACTTCAGTCCGGCATAGTCGACGTGCAAGTAAAGTTGAAATTTAACGCCACGGTTCCAGCTAACACAACGTGCCACGCGCTGTTGATCGGTGATAGAAAAATGAGTTTAAAATTGGATAAAGGCAAAGTCAAAGTGATTTATTAAAAGAAGAGAGAAGGTGAAACAAAAAACGAAAACAATTAAATTCGGAAAAAAACGGAGCGGGGTAAAAAGAAAAAAGGTCGCGAAACGAGGTGGGTTTTTACCATTGTTGGCATTACTGGGACCCATCTTAGCCGGTGTAGGTGGTTTAGCAGGAGGTGCCGCTGGTATCGCCGCCGCAGTTAAAAAGAGCCAGAACGATGCTAAGGTAATGAAAGAAATAGTGAGACATAACAAGAAGATGGAGGGTTCGGGGTTGAAACGTAAAAAGAAAAAAAAGCTAATCGTGGCAGAGGGCTCTTTCTAAGGCCAGTGAAGGTCTGATCGATTTTACTAAACTGTTAACGAATCTCGATTTAAACAGATTAGTCAAAGATTTGAAAGTTCCTAAATACAGAGGTACTTTTAGCAAGGATCGTTAGCCGTTAAAGCCTAAACCTCATGGCGAATGCGGCATCGTTAATCTCGAAAATTTTCACGATGGAAATGGAAGTCATTGGGTGGCTTACTCGACAGTTACTGACATACCCTGTTATTTCGACAGTTTCGGCAACCTCAAACCACCGACATCCATTTCGGAGTATTTGGGTCCCGTTAAATACAATTACGACAGGGTGCAAAATTTTAATCAAACATTGTACGGTCATTTCTGTTTATTTTTTCTAAGTTTCTCGTGCAAGGGATATGATTACGAAGATATTTTAAGACGGTTAGCTCTTTAACCCCATTTTTCTTCGTATGGATCGGCATATGGTTTTTGCTTTGACCATGCTATACAACGAGTCTTGGTTAGGTATATATCTATCTGGTAATCTTTATCCTCCGTGCTTGCCGTATCAGCCATTATATAAATCACGTGACCTTCATTCACGATGATCGGTATTTCCGTTATACTTAAAGTTGATGGTTGGAGAAGTCTCTCAAGATCGAGATAAACTTGAAATTCTTTGTCTTTGGGTACACTCTTCGACAAATCTAAAAACCCAGTTATTAAACACCGTATCTTTATATCTGGAGGGTTTAAAATAGGTATTTGGTCTCCGCTACTTGTTATACTCATTCCCACGATGTACCAACCGGATGTTGATAAGTACTATAGACGAGGATAGTTATTAATACACGTAAAAAAGTGACCTTGAGGGTAAGGACTAGTTCCGCGAAAAGTAACTATACAGTCGATACATGGATTTATATATCTTTCCATCAAAAAACCGACGTTGTCAAAATGATTCTTGGCTTCCTCCGTGTCCGGTGGGAGTTTTTTTCCTACGTTTAAAGTAACCATTCGACTATCGACGTAACCCTTAGTAGCCACGTCGTGTTCTGCGGTTGGAGGGAGTGTAAATTTGATTCGTCTATTTTTTGCATCGAGTACCCCATCCTCGTCCTCGTTCAACGCCATTTGAAGTTTGTCTATTTCGTAGGCATCTCTAATAACCTCGAAGAAATAGTCTCTATTAACAGCTTCCGAAGGGCTTTCGGGGCTCGCCAGGTTATTGATTCGTTTATTTTTGCGTCGAATATGTCGTGAGAGTCCATGATCAAGGCATTAGCAAGTTTGGTTTCTAATTCGTTTATACCGAGAAGATTCGCGTCGACATATTCTTTATTTGCGGCATCCTTAGATTGTGCGAGTGATGCGAGATTCTTGATTCGTCTCCGTTGTGCATCGAGTACCAAACGCTTACCCTCATCCTCGTTCAACGCCGAGTGAAGTCTATCTATGCGGTACCCGTCTCTAATAGTCTCGAAGAGAAATTCTCTAGTAACAGCTTCCGAAGGTTTTTCGCGGTTCAGGAGGTTACCGATTCGTTTATTTTTTGCGTTGAATATTTCCCGAGAGTCCATAATCAAGGCATTGTCAAGTTTGGTTTCTAATTCGTTTATACCCAGAAGTTTCATATCAACGTATTCTTTATTTGCGGCATCCTTAGATTGTGTGGGGGATGCGAGGTCCTTGATTCGCTTATTTTTTGCTTCGAGCAGTCCATCGGGACCTTCCTTTAAAGTGTAACCGTGTTTGGTTTCAACTTCGTTTATAACGACAAGCTTCGCGTCGACGTATTCTTTATTCGCCGCATCTTTAGATTGTGCGGGGGATGCCAGATCCTTGATTCGTCTATCTTTCGCGTCGAGTTGACCATCGGCACTTTCATCCAACGTAGTTTTTAAATTTTTTACATCTATCAACTGAGAATAAGTCACTGCATCTTCGGGATCTACACCAGCAGCTAGATTAGTGAAGCGATTCATTCGCATGTCCGATACAGTTTTTGAATCGACGTAATCCTTAGTCGCTGCATCCTTAGATTGTGAGGGAGTTTCGAGATCTTTAATACGTTTTTTTTCAGCGTTAAAATGTCCATCCGCATCTTTCTTCAATCCTACGTCGGCTTTACATTTTTTTACTTCGTTTTCTAATTCGGTAAATTGGGAATAAATTATGACATCTTCGGGTTCTGTAGCAGCTCCGACTTTAGTCAGTCGCTTATTCTGCATGTCGTAATCATGGTTCAGGTCTAATATAAATCCTATACCCGGAACCCCTTTCACATCTCTTTGCGTTCGTTTCACAGACTGTCCAAATTTAAACAACCGGCATTTTGACGATTCTTTTTTTTATATATATAAACAAAAGGAATAAGAAATGTCTCATTCTACCTGGTACGGAAATCTTTCGAGTCTGTTGCAATCAAATTCTCTAGAAGTTAAGACGGAAAATGCGACGAATTTAAAAAATGGAGTAAAGTACGTCTTATCTCCTTCCGTAGAATTCGAGGATTTAAAAGGAATAGGTTCTCCCATTTTGAACAAAGATTCCAGGTGTAAGGGATGGATTTCTTCGTCGACCCCCGAATCTCAAACCGCGATGAAAAACTTAAACAATACATCTGCGAAAAATTATAAATTGAAACCGACGAGCAGAAACCCGTTTCTCTGACGATGTTCAGTTACCCAAATTACTCGCACCCAGCTTCCACCTGCTACCCATTTTGTCAAAAGGCAGACGGTGAGTCGGATAAGCCACTATGTCTCAGAACGTGGGTGTACAACAACATCCACAAAACTAAAGGAAAACTTAACAAAAACGTTATAGAAAAACCGTGGTTTAACTTGGCTCCGTGCGGAAGTATGTCCTTGTCGGAAGTTAGTGGTAAAATTAACTCCATGTACATCAGCAACGACGCTCCCAGAACCGTAAAACTTTGGTGTAACGTAGATTACGGAGTCGTCGAATCTAATACATTCAACGAAAAGTTTTCGGATAAAGACTTTATGAGTTTGATTTCTGAATAAGAAAAAATGATGGATATTCAAAATTATGATTTCTTCGTGCCAATCAAGAAACCTAAAAATCATCCATTTCTTCCTTCAAACATCAGATGTCTGATTATAGGACCGGCAAACTGCGGAAAGACGAACTTACTCTTTGATTTTATCTGTAACGAAGGATGGTTGGATTACGACAGATTATACGTGTACAGCAAAACTCTGTGTCAAGCGAAATACCAAGCTTTACAGTCTATATTTTCTGAAATTGAGGGAACCGTAGGGCGAGTGATTGCGAGTTTTCACGAATCTCAAAACGATTTAATTCCTCCCGAGGAGTTGGACACCAAGTTTCGTAATCTCGTGGTTTTTGACGATGTTTTTTTAGACAAACAAAAAAACATAGAACGTTACTTCGCTCAAGGCCGTCATTCTAACGCCGACGTTTTTTATTGCAGTCAGTCTTACACCAGAATTCTCAAACAAGTGGTTAGAGATAACGCCAATTTATTAATCGTATTTCCCGTGGACGATTTAAACCTGAAACATTTGTACGAATATCACGTCGGTCCTGACATGGAATTTCCGGAGTTTAAAACGTTGTGTAGAACGTGTTGGGACGACCCGTACGGGTTTTTATGGATCGACAAAACGTTGAACGAGGGACGTTATAAACGTACATTTTCGTTCGATGATAAAAGAAAGAAAAAAAGATAACATGGAAAAGAAACGTGAAATAGTAAATCTCAAAAAACGTTTACAAGAAAAATTTTTGAATCAACGTTTGGACGAACGAGATCAAGAAGAATCTTTACAAGAATTTTTTAAACCCGTCGTTAGTACTTTGAAACCTACCGTTGGTAATCCACCACCACCCGTAACGAGTCCTGCGAAACCTATTGCCGGTTTTTCAACGAGAAAACGACTAAAACTTATACGAATTATTACTCCAATAAAAAAAAACCTATAAATCCGAGGATGAAGATGATGAAGAGTGGGAAACCACGGAGAACGAGACGGAGAAGTTTGAAGCGCCGAAACGTTCCGTCGAGCATTCAACTCCGATAGCGCGAGATCCCAATCTTTCCGAATACTCGACTCCAGCTACGCGAACCTTATACACATATATCAGTACAGGTTTGAAAGTCACCCCCACACTTTCGGCAATACAAAACAGACGCGTGTCGACGCCTCCAGAACTTCCAAATTTCCCAACCCTCAGATCTTTCGATAGACTGTTACATGGCCAAGTCATAGGCCAAACGGCGAAATATTTCCTGATGAAATTTTTCGAAAATTCCAAAGAGACTGATCCTGTCTTCGGACTGCAATACGTCATGAAAACTGGAGAAATGAGCATCGCTAATAAACCCGTAAAAATATTCGCGAACGACATACTGGTCGGTGGTAATCAGTACGTGGGAAGACGAGGACTTTGGAGTTTGCTGGTTTTTAAGGATTTGAAGGAACCGTCGTACGCTCCCAAAGTCAAGGCGAGTTACGCTTCTCTTTTAAAAAACACTCACTCTATCTCCGAAAACAACGATCCAGGCACTCGAAAACCTAAGTCGAATCGTAGTGCCAAGGCCTATAATCAGTCCTATCTGGGAGGGTATGAAAACGAAGAAAAAGGGAACTGGTATGGTAAAAAAAACTGGGAGCAGGGTGGATTACAGGTACTATGACGATCCTAACAATCTGGTCGAAAGACTGAGGCTTTTGTACGGGTCAACCCAAGCTGGTCACGACAGTCACAGGAACGAAATGATAGAAATTTTATCAGAATTGGTACAACGAAGGGTCATCACAGCTAGAGAAAAAAAGAACGCTTATCAGAATTTAAGTTTACGATAAAAAAAATTTTGTATAATAAAAAAAGAGGCCAATATGAAGTATTGCGTGAAGTGTAAACGATCCACGCCTAACCGGCCCGAACCTCCTACTGTTATTACATCGAAAAATAGCAGAAGTATGGAAGTCTACTTTTGTGAAGTGTGCGGAACGAAAAGAGCTTCCTTCATCAAGTCTGGGAAAGGAATCGTAAATAAAATGGTAGACCATTTACCGGTAGAAGTTCATTTACCCGGATATCAATATTGCGGACCTGGAACAAAACTAAATCTGAGATTAGCTAGAGGGGATCCTGGAATAAATAAACTGGATGAGGCATGTAAAGAACACAACATCGCCTACTCACAAAGCACAAATTTAAACGAACAGCACATCGCCGATGAAATTCTTATATCTAAAGCTCGAAAAGTACGTAAGGATCCTTCGACCTCTTGGAGAGAAATATTAGCCGCTGCGATCGTAAAAAAATCATGGGGACGAAGCTCAAGTTCGGAATAGGAAGAAAAAAAAATCGAAATGGATCAACTCGTAAACGAACTCCACAAACCGACGCGGAAACATTTTCCGAGGCGGAAAGTGATTGTGCGGAGTCTGAATGATCTATGGCAAGCGGCCTTGGTGGAAATGATACCTTACTCTAACGTTAATAAAGGATTTAATTACCTACTGACTTGCATTAACGTCATGTCCAAGTTTTCTTGGGGCATTCCCCTTAAATCAAAATCTGGTATAGTTGTTACTGAATCTTTTAAGAAGATTCTCGAAGGAACGGCACCCCCTAAAAATTTACAAGTTGACTTAGGTAGTGAATTCTACCATAAAAACTTTAAAGTGCTCCTTAAGCGTCACAACATCAACCTGTACTCTACCCACTCTGAGAAGAAAGCGAGCGTTGTAGAACGTTTCAACAGAACGCTGAAAACTCGCATGTGGAAACAATTGACCAAGCAGGGGAACTACCAATGGATACAGATTATTGATGAGTTAGTTTCACGGTACAATGACACGGTTCACTCCACAACTAAATTAAAACCGAGGGAAGTAACCAGACGTCACGAATCATCACTGAAAATTAAACCGAAACAATTGTTGAAAAAACCCAAATTTGTTGTAGGAAACAAAGTCAGAATTTCTAAAGTTAAGAAAATTTTTGATAAAGGTTATTTACAAAATTTTACTAACGATGTTTTCACAATCCGTAAAGTCTAAAAAATCGAACCTGTTACTTATCTATTAAAAGACGAATTGAACGAACCGGTGCTCGGAGGTTTCTACGAACAAGAAATTCAAAAAACTCTCGTCCCCGATTTATTTTTAGTGGAAAAAGTATTAACACGAAAGAAAGGTACAGATGAGAAAATGCTCTACTTCGTTAAGTGGAAGGGATATGATTCAACATTTAATAGCTGGACTGATAACATTAGCAGTTTATCTTTTTAAATAATTTGTACTTGATTTTTAAGTACAACAGGTCATATTAGCAGTTCATCTGAATATTAATTTTCTTCTTTTAGCGGCGGCCATTTTCTCCAACCGAGATTTTCTCTGTTCGACAATTTCTGTCGCAAGTTTTTTGCGAAAATCAGCGGCCATTTTCTCCAACCTTGCTTTTCTCTGTTCGACAGTTTCTATCACATGTTTCTTACGAGCACCCACGGCTCTTTTTTTCTTATTATTTACTATTTTTTCTTCTTCGCTTCGTTTTGGTATTTCAGTGGTTGATGATTCTTCCTCCTCATCTTTGTCCAGCGAAGCTTGCTCTTCAGCTTCTTCATCCTCCATCAGATCGATTATACCGTCTATGCGCTATACCCGTTCTGTAGTGACCGTGCGCTAACGTATTTATTCCATCGTCCAACACGAATCTCTTATCATCGTAAGGAGATACGGAAGATTTTGAAATTTCAACCGTAGCGAGCTGATGATCCTTACTTTGAATGCTCATCCACGTGGCTTTCGACGATGTTTTCGAAAATAGCGTTTTTTTGTAGTCTTCGTGACTAAGACTTTTTTGGATAAATGCTTTACTAATCCCTTTAGCCTTTCTAATACTCTCTGCCCCTACTAAAACTGAGTACATTTTTGCTTTCAAGCCTACAAATTCTTTTACCGGGATGCCAGCCGTCTCATCTTTCATTTTCCCCAGGACTTGTTTGTTTTTAATACCGTATAGACGATGGGATGGATCATAATTGCTAGTATCGAATCTATCTGACTCAATTTCCATGTCCCGGTAACAATCTTCAGTCTCTACCTCATAGAACAGACTGTCGGTATCCGTGAAAAGTAAACCTGCTCGTCTTCATATTTTGGACGCATGAACTCGTAGTGAAATTCATACATTGTGAGTTTGGAAAGTTCGAGGATGCAAAAACCGGAGTAAGTCGGTAAGTCGCACTTGATGTTACGAAGTCTCAAGTTTACTTGTATGAGATTTTCGTTGAGGATCTTGAATGAATCCGCGTGTGGCAGAGTGCTGTACTTACCAGCTTTTTTGGATTATTGGACAACTTCTCGGATAAACGCCCCGATTTGTTTTCCATCGTTTTTCCAAACACCGAATTATTTTTCAGTTTGAAAAAATCTTTTTCGAACGTCGTCGTTGCGAGTTGACGCTTCTCGGTGTTAAATTCTATGTAAGATTTTAGCCATTGCTTCTGACGAAATTTTAGAATTCTGTGAATACCTTTCAAAATTAAACCGTGCTTCAAGTAGAATTGTAAATTCCTGTAATGAACTATATAGTTTTTCTTCGGGAGCAGGTTAGTCGTCAGTTTGGAAGTAGAAATGATCTTCTTGTTTCCTGCCATTTCTTTCATGAAGGGGGACACGAGTTTTGGCATTATTTTAAACTTTTCTGGCGCTAAAAGATAATCGTTGTGATTATCATGTAGCTCGGATGGATAGTCCAAGTCCACTTCCAATATATAACCGTATTCCGAATCTTTTTCAACCGATGCCAAGCAAAATTCGAGGATTTCTTTCCTCGTCAGCCAACTAAATCGATCGTAGGGAATGAATTCCGTCATGGCTAGTCCGTATAAGTTGTTGACATCCAAATCTACTAGATATAGACTAGGTAAATTTTCGTCGTAAGTATCTGGTAAATATTTGTTATTGGCGATCGAATGCCTTTTCGACAAAAAAGTTGTTCCACCTCTGATACCGGAAGTTATAAAGTTATGCTTTCCTCCGTGCGGAAACAGTTCTAGTTCGGCTTTGGTTTTTTTCAAGGCAGCTGCCCAACTAAACCCTGGTGTTGATACGTAGTAGCAAGGATCTATGCCGTCATTGACCGAGCAAGTTTCCCTGAAAGTCTGAAATATGTCGGCTAGAAGATACACGTCGATCATCTGATATACGAGATGGTAATTTTTAAAAACCTTCTCCTTTAGCAACTTCCAAACTGATGTTGTGTAATCGTACTCCGTGTCGGTGATGCCTACGCCTCGTAGAGAGGAGAAGAATGCTGCTTTAGGAGGTAATTTCTGGTCCTCAAACACATCCATAGACTGCACGTACTCGTACGGGTAGTGGCCTTTTTGCGTCAATAAATCCAAGATTTCTTCCTTTTTCACTTCTGGCTCGAACCAGTCTACCGAATCGAGAGCAGTTTTTAAGATGGGGAAAGGTCGATCTTTCTTGTGGTTTTTAGCCAAAGTTTCGAGCGAGGAAGATAGGAAACTATAACTGTCTAAAAACCGAACTTTACCGAAAGGTCCTTTTCACCGAAGGATAAGTACCGTGTAATGGTCATACTCATGAAACGCTCGGTGTTTCTAGCAAGAACATCTTCTCCCGAAGGGAAGTTTTCTGTCGCAGAAATCAGTAGATGCATATCGTAACCTTCCAAGTTATGGAAGACGACCGGGATAGTATTTATTGTCCTAGCCTCCAGATTGCATTTTACGTGAGAAGCACCTCTGAACTTTCCTGTGAAGTGGCAGTGATCTCTCACTTTATTGGAGATGATGACTTTGCTGCAGTAGTAGTAATTATCGGTTTTCGAGAACTGAATTTCATCGTCGGCAGTCATCATCAAATGTTTCGGTCGTGAGATAATCGAGGCAAACTTTTGAATTTCGCTATTCATACATTCGTAAAACTTATCCCCCGCTCGTCAAGGTAGAATTTTTGACTCACGATTTCATTTTCTGGACCAACAACGACGTAGCCAAAACTAGTAGGCGAATGCAAACTGACTTTAGTAGACGAACGCAAGGATGGATCGGTGCTACTAGTTTGCACGGGTCTGAGCATACATTCGAAATCTGCATATATTACCCAAGGATGAGGATTGCGTCTATCGTAGTGTAGGAATTTTAACGTGTTAGCGCCGGGTGGTAAGAAAGTGAGAACTTGCGCCCTATTCAATCTCACACATTTACTGGTGTGCTCCATCATGAATTGTTCTTTACCAAAGGCAGTGAATCAGTTACGACAGTAAAATTTCCTGTTACTTCTTACACCTCGAAATCGGAGTACCCTATCAATATCGAGGATGGCGCAGTAATGAGTATTTCCTTTTTCGTCGGCTATGAGTAACAGGTCAATTAGTTCTCCTTCCATATTTTTGTTCACTCTCACCGGGTGTAACCCTATCGATCCCTTGTAAGAAATTACGTTAATGGAAAAATTGTTGACTCGTTCGAAGGAATCAATTTGCCGTAGACTCACGGGGAACGTCAACATGGAATGGTCTACGGTATTCAAAAATGGTTAGTAATATTTAACTTCGGTTTCATAGCACTTCATTTTAGCGGCTAAAACGGAATATAGAAAGCACTTTTCATCAGAATTTTCCACATTCACTATAACTTCGCTTTTTTTGCGTAATGCACTCGGCAAGGGTAAGAAAGAACTAGGGCAAAAAGGATTGATTTTTGCCACTTTTACAGTTATACCCCAAACTTTCAAAAAGCGCCAACACTACCTTTTTCTTCGAAAGTTTCGCCTGACTGTTGTATTTTTTTGCAAGCATCCTCCAAGATTTCCGACACATCAGATTCATTGTAAATAGCTGTATAGAGGGACCAGAAATAGGCTCGCACGGTGTTGGAATCCCGGGTAAAATCTGCGTCTAAACACAGTTGAAATTTACAATTGGTCAGTTGATCCAAGCAAGTCGTGATTAGATATTTAAGCGGACAATACAGTAGATTGAGCGCTCGAGATGAATCGAGACATTCAATTTTACGGAAATAAATTCGATGCATATCATCATGCACCAACTTTCACCTTACTTCAACTTCAATATCTTTCAACTCGTTTTCGAAGAGTAAACACTCTGGTCGAAGATCGGATCGATGGCTGGGAAGATGATGAATCAAATCTTGCTGAGTTGCGTAGACCTTTCCACAGTATGCACACGTAAACGATGATTTTGAATTCATTTTCTTTTTCTTGACAGAAAAATCGTTCATTCCTTTTATTATTATTATTTTTATTATATACGAAATAATTTTCCCAAAACAACACGAGGAAAAATGAAGAGATAAATTGGAGTTCCTAAAAAAAAAGACGAATTAGAATTTAGAAGATACACTTTAAAAAAAAATGAATATTCCTTACATAGGACTAACAAAATAAATGGAAAATTTTTGCATTTTATTTCTGTACCCTGCACGGGGAGTTACTACAACCCAAACGGGGAGTTACTACCAACCCATAATGGGGAGTTACTGCCACCCTACAGGGGAGTTACTACCACCCGAGAGGGGAGCCAGTAGTGGAGATTCCCTACTCATATGGTGCATGTAGCCCTGCCCAACTACACCATGGTTGGGAGGCCGTGTGTTCGAGTCCAGAACTGCATCTGGACTGAATTTTCCTCGTCTGATCTCGCCTTATATAGGGCCTTCCTCAAAAAATTTTTATTTTGGAACAGCACCAACTTTTTTTTATTTTTGAAACAGTGCCAACTTTTTTATTTTTTGGAACCGTACCAACTTTTTTTTTGAACCGTGCCAATTTTTTTTATTTTTTGGAACAGTGCCAACTTTATTGGTGTGATGCATCATGCGAACACACGGCCTCCCAGCCTTGGCGCAGTTGGGCAGGGCTACATGCGCCATATTAGAAGTTGCACATATGCTATGGTGCATGTAGCCCTGCTCAAATGCACCAAGGCTGGGAGGCCGTGTGTTCGAGTCCAGAACTACATTTGGACTGAATTTTTTATCCTTGGATCTCTCCTTATATTGGGAAAATTATTACCCATGATGCATTGCACTGCAATTTTCCAAGCCCGGAACCAGAAATGCCGCCATTTTTCTAAGATTTCAGATTTCAGTTTCAATTTCCGAAATTATTTAAAATGCCCATAACTCGGTAACCGTTGGTCCTAGAGCAAAATGGAGAGAAACTTGGCCCCCATGCATAATACCCCGCCCGCACTTGGCCTCACCTATCAGTTGGCCCGGTCAAAAATTATTTTGGCCACCGAAAAAAAAATTGGCACAGTTCCAAAATCCGAAATATGCCCGCAACTTGGGAACCGTCGGTCCTAGAGAGAAACCGTTCGGATTTGACTTCCTTGAGCCGTGCCCTACGTGTAGCCCACCCCGGAAATCGGGTACCTCGAATTTCGGCAAGTTGGCCCACCCTGAAAACTCGAGAACTGTCGATCTTAGAGCGAAGCAGTTCGGGATGTGGGTTCCCCAGGCTGTACCCTAAGCGTGATCTTCTCTACAAAAAAGAAAAAAAAAAGACACTTTCCCACCATCCTCCGCATCAACTAAAACGAAAATGGGCAGTAAATGTAATGTAAAGGTAGTTGATGAAAACCGGAAGTGACGTCCCAACTTTCATCACATGATGGGAAGTCCCAACTTTCCCAACTTTCATCACCCCCATTTTGATCACGTCATAGAAGATAGCAAAGCACTTTCCCACCCTCCTCCATATTGATGAAAATGAAAAAAGGTAGCAAAAGGTACTTTCCCATCCTTCTCTAGATTGACGAAAAATGGAACCCCACTTTTCAACAGATGATCGGAAGTGCATCATTACCCCCACTTTTATCACGTGACCAGAAGTGACGTCATTACCCCCATTTTGATCACGGCATCGAAAGTGACGTCATAGAAGATAGCAAACGCACTTTCCCAGCCTATTCCAAACTGAAAAAAAATGAATAAAAGATAACAAAGGGCACCTTCCTCCAGATTGACAAAAACCGGAAGTGACGTCCCCACTTTTCATCATAAGACCGGAAGCGCATCATTACCCCCACTTTGATCACGTGACCAGAATTGACATCACAGGAGGAAAGTAAAAAATAATTTCCCACCCTCCTCCAGATCGATGAAAACCGGAAAATAGATAGTAAAAACCATTTTTCCACCCTCCTCCAGATTGATGAAAAATGGAAGAGACGCCATTACCCCCCACTTTTCATCAGGTGACCGGAAGTGCATTATTACCCCCACTTTTATTAGGTGACCGGAAGTGGGGGGTATATATGTAACCGAATATCGTATTTTACCACTACTTTAACCCAGTTCGACTACAGCTAATTTGCTCCAATGTACATTTTTGTGGCACCGTGACCTTAACTTGTCCGTACACGCAACAACAGATACTTACACGGCCTGGGAAGATTTGTAACGTTTAGCCAGGCATAAACCGTTAATACAATTCCCATGTAATTCCTTTCGAAATAGGTATACTTAGGTTATTTTTTTACACTCAGATTTTTACCCAGCCATTATTTACAAAAGGGGGAAAACCTACTCTTCCAGTTTAAGCCTTAGGAGAAGGCCAGTACATGATTCTTTTTATCGTATGACCTACTTGTTAAACTGTTCCTTGCATTAGTCCTTAGTGTTGCCTTTAATCAGTCGGCATAATTAGGACAGCCTACTTATCTTTTATACTGGACTTTATAATTTTTTACCTACTTCAGGTCCCGAACCATGTCAGTCCGTTTTACCTAAAAGAAAGCTACTAAGGGACTCGTATGCGGTTTTCAGATTAGTTTCTGATATGAAACACTAGTCTCGTATGTGGTCAATAGTAGTATTATTTGACTGGTTGCATGTCTCTCGTATGCGGTTACCACCCGTAACCTTTTGCCCACATTTGAACATTGCCTGCAACATTAGCTCTAATACGCTTATGCAGGTGCAACATTGCGAGGTGGTGGCAACATCACATAACGCATCCCTCTAACTTTACTTCTTTCCTTCCAGATAATGAATGGCCAACCTTGACTCAACATCTCATTACCGCAGTGAGCCTACTCCTAGTTGTTTTTTGACCACTATTCCTCGCCGGCTCAAGTGTGTTTTTTTTGTGTCTACAAAAGAGGCAATCCAGCATTAGGTTGGTTAGCTGTGGCCTGTCAGGTACTTTTCTTTTGTGAAGTCAGTGTTGAGTGCTTACCCAGCATGCCACATTGTCCATCCAGAAGTAAGTGCCTTGCCCAGTGTGCCCTTTAAGTTAACCTGCCTATACCTAGGATCCGACTATGAATACCATGTGACGAACTGTAAGTCCTTTCAACCTTTTTCCTTCCACACTTGTTCTACTTTAAGTTGGTATCGAAAAGACTGACAAGTTATTTTTCAGTACCTATAGGCATAATTCATAATTTTTGCCCTTAGCCTATAATTACTTATACTATCTGTCATTGTGCTGCTCAGTCACGATATTTAGTATAGCCAATACTGAACCTTGTTCCATGTTACACACGCTTGTATGTAAGGGGTGATTGTTGCTATTGAGTCTGATATCTCGATTTTAGTACGATATCTGGTGGTATCTGCGCCGTACCATTTCCAATTACCTACCACCGTTTTGGTCTAGATATCGCAACCCTTGAGTGTTTATAGCCTAAGTACCTGAGTTGTAATTCAGTTACGATATTGTTAATGTGTTCTGATCTACTCTGAACCTCGCCATTCCCTGCTGTCTAGCACCTTTTAACCTAGATGTCACATCTCTTGAGGACATTTGTTTCTAGTCCAGATACCTGATTTACAGTTCAGTCATTGTGTGTTTGTTGTCCTCCTCCCTCTTTTGTTTTCCTTTTTCAATGTACTCCACTTTTGGTCGTTGTACAAGCCTTGGATTGGTTAGATAGTTGACACCATGACTACCCCCAGCACTTGTCAAGCTGGAAATGGGAATCAGCCTGTAATCCATGAACTTAAGGTTAGTTATGATGCTAGTTATAGTATAATCAATTATGTTAGTCCTGACCTGGAAATCGGTGGCTGTGATATACTTTTGGTGCGCCTCGGAGAGGGGAACCCCCCCATAATTGGGTATCACATTGGTGATGTTGGTATCGCTGGTGTTAGACCTGGCGGGGAACCCTACTCTCGTGTTGTAGAGCTGGAATCTACCTTCTGCATACCAAGCAGCCCTTATAATGTTTTGTCTTTGCGAGCTTTCATCTTACATGGTTTTAATGTAAATGTACGCACTTCAGGCATTTCTATTTGTAATAGAGGGAACCCTTCACTGCTTGCCCTGTTTCTCTCATTTTGGGATGGGGCTTACCGGACCCAGGCTTCCCTTGTGTATTGGGGCCGAACTTCATCGTCACTTCCCTTTAACCTTGTACGCTCCCCTTTTCTTAGGACTCAGACCAGTTCTCCCAACCTCTGAGGAGCGAGGCTCCAACGGGAGATCATGTATTGACCTTGACTATTCCCCACAATACTCAACAGGTCTTTATCGATGACCCAGTTGACGTTATTTTTACCGCCACACCGGCCAATCGAGAATTCAGTCCCCCACTTACATATTGAGTATGTCTCCACTGTTCCCTCTTCTACACCTGTTTCTCCTGTCGATGAAGAAGACGGGGATTTAGGAGCTAACCACCATTTTGCATCAGATGAGGCCGTCCTACAACCTCCTGAGGTGGGGGGTTGGGTGGAGAACATATACGAAGCTTGGGAATACTGCTGTTTGTTATCTGCCTCAACTAGCGCTCCCTCCCCTTCCTACAACTCAGAGCAAGCCATGGCCAGTCCCGACTCAGATAAGTGGCAGGCAGCTGTGGCGAATGAGGTTACATACAGATGCTCACCGACTATGTCCAAGATCTCCAGATAAGAAAGTTGTCTGCCCAAAATGAGTTTTATCATGGACTTATATACTATCACACTACGTGTGATGGACAAGCCACTCAACGCTCCCGAACTCGGCTGAGCTATTTTCAGCCTAGTCAGTGCGCATGCTCACATGACGTTACTTCCCTCTTGGCGGCCTGCTCTGGCTTGCTCGGCGTCCATTTTGTAATTGTCGGTTCGTTGAGGAGTGTTTTGACAATGTTGTCGTTCGCTGCTGCAACCTGTATCGGATCTCAAAAATAACAAGCACTGTTCAAGTTTAATGATGGTATGGAACGTTCATGGGGAAAGGTACCGCGCAAAAGGTTAGCAGTGGGCTGTACAATTTATTCGATTTATTCTAACGTATCGTGGCTTGTTGAAAGGCCTGGCCAGCGGGAATCCACTGTCGACTAGGCAGCATAAATGAATGGCCAACGCGCGTAGGTAGCTTGCGGCTAACATTGAGCGTAAATTTTGTGTGCAGTAGTTCACTGCTTCATCGTTGTCAACCTGTATCATACCTGAAAAATAACCAGCACTGTTCAGACTCACGTTTGATGGTGGTATGCATCGTGCAGCGTGAAATTAACTGCACGAAAGGTAAGCAGAGGACCGGAGAATTATTCGATCCGTAACTTTCCATACCTAGCCGCAATGTTGATAGGCAGATGCGCGTAGGCTACACAAAAGTATGATGGCAGGTTGCAGCGAACGTTATGTGTAAATTTGGAGAAAAAAATACAATAAAATTCGATGGAGGGGGAATATGCTTTTACGATAATATTGGTGTATTTGAAAGCAAAACCAAATTTCGTTACGTAGCTTATTTGACTTCTATTCTCTCACCCCAGAGCGAAATTCCATTTCTTTTCTCGTTCAGAAAAACGTATGAAAAAACCGCAAAAAAAAAAACAGAGATATCCAAAAAAACATGTGGAGGACGTTTTTTTAGTAGGCTGTAACCCGCATTCTTATTTAATTACTGTGTTCTAACGGGTTAAAGCATATACTTACTTAATGCACTTTATTCTCCCAATTTCTCCATCCCCTCCCCCTCCACAACAATAAAGAAATAATGTTATTATTTTTCCTATTCCCACACTGGAAGAACTCTCACACAAGCAACCACAAATAGCTTGTCAGTAAAAATATAAACAAGCACCTGTTGTAGCAGTTTCACTGCAGTTGCATTTATTTGGGGGGGGGATGCAGGAGCGGAGCAAACTCCCCCCCCCAAAAAAAAACCTATTTTGTCATCTTTCCCAATTAGAAAAAAAGTAAGAGCAGAACAACGCACTCCCCCCCCCCCCCGAAATAGGAAAGATTTTAATATCTGTTTCTTTATTTGGACAGAAAAAGTAGCAGGAGCAATTTCCTTTCCCCCTTCACCCAATTGTGGTGATGGGGCCCACTGGCAGAGCCAAGAAACTAACTGGGCAGAAAATGATACAGTAGCTTTAATTTTCAGCACAAATACTCTCTGTGTGCCTCAATCACAATAAAAACATTCCGAAAAAAAAAAACGTGAGCAAGGAACTCAGTTGACTCGGCTTTCAACTTCAAATTTGAAAAGACGGAAAGCCAAAAGCGAATAGGAATTAAATAAATACAGATGCAAACCTATTTACGTTGACTTTAGGACTTATGTGTCAGACTGCCTGAGCGGGAATCGAACCCACAACCTTTGAAACCAAAGGCCATGTCAGTATGGCTCAGCAGTAGGACGTCGGCCTTTGGTTTTTAAAGGTTGTGGGTTCGATTCTCTGCTGAGGCAGTCTGACATATTAAGTCCAAAAGGCACTGTAAATAGGTTTGCATCTGTATTTATTCAAATTTGAAAGTTGAAATCCAGGTCGACCATGAGTTCCTTGCTCACGTTTTTTTTGGGAATGTTTTTATTGTGATCAAGACACACAGGATATTTGTTCTGAAAATTAAGGCTACTGTATCGTTTTCTACCCAGTTAGTTTCTTGGCTCTGCCAGTGGGCCCCATCCCCTAAATTATTAAGCACTACAAAATTGTCTTCTTTTGTCCCCCCCCCCACCCCATCCCTCCAACCACGTAGTGTGATAATATATAAGTCCATGCTCCTATAAAAAAAAATCTTTAAAAAAACAAACATAATAGTTCTCATAAAACAGATCGGATTGCTCTTCTCACCCTAAAAACTAATTCCCCTTCTCACCATTCGGAAAAAAACCTACAGAAACTACTAAAAATAATAATTCTAGCAAAAGTACAGAAGCTGGTGCTTTGGCCCACGGCCCCCCCCCCCCCCAAAAAAAAAAAAAAATCAGCAAGTCCATGCTACCATTGCTGGGAAAAATACACTGAAATGAGTAAAAAGCTGCTCCCTAACCTCCCCCCCCATTCGAAATTTTTTTTTTGCATTTTCACCATCATAATCCCATTAAAACCATGGTGAAACTAAATTAGCTTGCCCTCGCCCCTCCAAAAAAAAAACAAAAAAAAAAACACTGTGTGCATCCCCACTGTTAGGGGAAAATAGTATAAAGACCCGACTAAAAAAATGGATTTATGCTGTTACGTACGATAATCTTACAAATTTGCTTGGTCCAACCATGGAGTGTGATAGTATATAAGTCCATGGTCCAACAATGGACTTGCATACTCATTAAACATTTGTTTGGTCCAAATCAATATTTAAAAAAAAGATCCTTTCAGTTTACTTTAATTGCAGCTTGCATCCGTAATGAAATGAATGAAATGCCACCACAGGCTATTTTTTTTATTTATCGGAGGGGGTGTTTAGCCACAAGATCGTTCTCAACTTTTAATTCAAACTTTTTTTTGTACATTTAATGCAATCACACGTAGTGTGATGATATACAAGTCCACGATGCAATAGCCCTAACCACATTAAATGGATTAATCGCAGCGCTCGTAGTTTGACAGTCGATTGCTGTCAGTCAGATGACTGCTCTCGTGCTGAAAACGTTCGAGCATGGCCCGAGGGTGTGCATGTCAGCCCGTAGTAAGATAGAATTTAAGTGCATGATGTCAAGCGTGATATCTAAATTGTTTACGGAACTAATGAAAGAGTCGGTGACGTAATTTTTTTCTCTTTACTTGCCTGTGATCGTTGATGTGTCAGCTATACTTTCCCGCGCTTGCAGCCTTATGCTTGGATCAAGTCTTTTGCGTGCCGGCTGCAAACTTACAAAATGGCGGCCGCCACGTGACATCATGCAGGCTCTGACGCATTCCCGGAAGTAAACGCCCTGCCCCACGCTCGCATAAAGAGTGGATACTCTAGGGGTTCCAGCTCCATGGTTTTTCTAAGAAATATAACGCCGATGGGACCCTCCATTAGTATAGGGCAAAGCTCGTAACTTGTAGTTGTAATCAAATCCCAGAACAGGACTTCTTTGAGAGATCAAGTCCCGTTGTAAAAGGACAATCCGTGAAATTGTTACTTGCCTTAGCCACTGCTTGGCGTTACGGCATAAAGAGTTACGGTGTGAAGTCTGCGTACCTAAAAAGCCCCATGACGTAGAAAATTTTTCTTGCGACCGCCTCAAAGCTTACAAAAAGGGCCCAGTGATGGAGTATATCGGCTGAAGAAGGCACTGTATGGCCTTCCGCAAAGTGGACGATGTTTGTTCCTCTTTATGAAGCAAAGCCTTGTCCGAGCGGGTTTGTGTCATTAGAAACAGATCCCTATGTGTTCTACTTGAGAGAGCAGGGACAGTTTTTGCCCCTCTCAACCCATGTTGACGATTTTAAGGGAAGATGGGACGAGAGCCTCTTATCAAGTCTCCTTAATTGCTTGCGTGACTCCTTCACCTTTCTAGACACCTCCAATAGCCTCATCTTGGGCTACCATATCAGCCACCACGAGATTGGGATCTCTATGTTGCAAGGTAAATACATTGAGAGACTTGTTATTGACTATGGACATGAGGATGCGAAATACGTAAGGACGCCAATGGTCATCTCACAGAAGATAGATGATTGCATTGATTCTGCCAACTGTGATTTTAAAAAATACCACTCCATGATCGGTTTACTCCTCTACATAGCCCATGGAAGACGCCCAGAAATTGCTTTTGCATTTGCACACTGTCCCGGTACAATCATGCACCCAAAGTTGTCCAATGGGAGGCAGCCAAGCGGGTAATACGGTACCTCCATTCCACTAAGGATACGACCCTCCTCTTCCACTGGGGAAATGGAGATTCTCTCGAGAGGTTCACTGATGCTTCATGGAGAACGACATTCGACAGTAAGGGATTCTCCGGTAACCTCATAAGAATGTTCGGGTGTCTCGTCTCCTGGAAGACCCAGAAGCAAGTCATGGTGTGCTTAAGTAGCATGGAAAGCGAACTTATCGCTTTTACCGAGTGATTTTTTAGATGGTAGGAATATATACTGAATTTGATATTGACTATGGAGCAAACCAGTTTCTGTACATTCAGACAGCCAGTCGCTTATTGGGACCGTGGGCGGATTGATCTCAATGCCTACTCCAAACATTATGACCGGAAGTTATGGTGTGTCTGAGAACATGTACAAGCCGGAACTATCAAGTTTAAATATCTCCCTACCGATGAACTTGGCGCGGACATGCTTACTAATGCTGTGCGGCCACAGGGACTTGATCCGTTGGACTTGAAGTCCAACTTCTGCCATGATTATCCTCCTTGAGCGTCTTCACACTGATGTTTCTTATGTGTATCATAAGGTGTATAGGGGTGCCTATACGTAAATTATTCTATGTTTTTATGCCACTACCATTTTTTTGTCCCTACCTTTCCTTCCTAAGCCCGTGTTGAGGAGGAGAAGTAAAAACTTAACATGTTTTGACAATAACTTAGGTTACCCTCTTTTTCCAATAACAGGCTACGATGCTGTAGTGCTACCACAAAAGTTTGTTTATTTGGTGTATTCACTATTACCAACTGTTACCTTTCTGCTCTACTTGATGTATCCTAATCCTTGTTTATATAAGTGTACATTAATTTTAGTCTCCCATCTTGACTCTTTGTGTACAGGTAGTAAAGCGCGTTGATTGTAGACCCACTCTGCTACCTTTTGTGTTATTGGTGTTGCTTTTGGTTATTGGCTTAATCAACTGGTTAAGAGTGTAATGAGAAGAAATGCACAATCGAGGGGGAACTGTGTGAAGGTTTTGCCTCCTCATCACAAGTCTGATTTCTGCACTCTCTCCCCTTTTTCATTAGGCTTTGACCAACCTTGTAATGCGTAGCGATTAGCGTGCACATTGTAGAAGTGATCTGTGTATTGTTGCAACCCTTTCCCGCATTGTGGTGTGCATCATTGGCTGATCTTCCCTTCCTGTATTTGCCATCTTCTAGCATAGTGGACGGGAAAGGTTTGGTTTCTGTCTTAGTAGATACCCATGTCGGTCTTGTTTCGAACTGTGATGGGAATAGTTTTCTTTACCTTAAAGTAATTAGTATGGATTTCACAATCATGAATAAGACGGTTTGCAGTTACCTGAAGGAGATGAATGCCCCAAAGATAGGTGTTCTGTAACCATGCTAGGACTGTTTTACCCTGCATGTACACTGCCATTCTAGAACTCCGAACGAACAGCAAAACCTACCATGAATTAAAGTTTACCAAGGAACTAGTCTAACTGAGGCGATGTTTAAGTGAATGCAAACTTCATGTGCTTCCCGAATTAATCCCCAATAGTGATCACCAAACATGACTTTTGACTGTTATTGTGAACTGTAGACTAGCTTGCATTTAGATCCACACTTTTACTCAAGACCTCTGTGGGACAGTGTAGTTTGAAGAGTAGGTCCCCACCCCTAACCTGATGCTTAATTTTCCTAGTACGCTTCATTACGAAATTAACTGCAACAGGAATCCACCGTTGCTACGATTCGTTATTAGATGAGGAGTTATTTCTATGTCCCTCTACACTGGTTCCGATGTCGGATGCAGCAGAGTGACTTTCCTCCCCTCTTCATTTATAAATAGGGGGAATTTACACTCAATCGTGCTGGGCAATAAAGCAGGTATATTTCGGTGTTTGGCTTTACAATCTAACCCAAGTGCTGCATATGCCACAAAAATAGATTCGCTTGTGGCTGTTTGTGGTTATTTCTGGCTAATTATAGCTGACTGCCAGGAATTTAAACTATTGTTATCCCTATTATGTTTAACTCGTAAATGCTAATCTTTTAAGCTGTGTCAAGGCAATGCTTTGTGGTTTTCACTGTTAGGCTATACTACTAAGATTACCTGAAAAAATCGTAGCTGAGTTTAGCACTTTGCGAGTTTAAATTGCCACATTTTTGGGAACCTTGTAGTTTTAAGGTTTGATTACTTTATTACTTGCTGTTGGGCACAGGGCCAGTACTTCTTCACTGTTGCATTTAATGCTCACCACGTTGTTTAACCTCCGGGCTGTTTTGGTTAAACATTGTTATGTACATCTAATGTGCAAATTAGCAATGCTTATAGGTATGCCATTTTGTATTCTAGTGGGTAAACTAGAAATGCCTTGATTTATTTTGGCTAAAATTGAGGCCTGCATACATGTTATGTTCCAAGGTAGCACTAAAAACAGGGTGATTCATAAAGTACTGAAAAATAGGCCTATAGACATAGGCCTATTAGACATAGGCCTATGAAATGCAGGCCTATAATAGACCTAATATAATAATGATGTTCACACGATTACGCCAAGTTTTCTACAGTGCACCTTAGGTTATTGTACCAGTAGAAAGACCGTCATAAATGAATTGGGCAGTAGTTCCTGCTCCTCCCCCCGGTCAGGAAATAAAATGTGCTCAACAGGTATAGTACGGCCCCTAGTTTACCCAAGCTACAAGCGTAGTGAGCTCATCTAATTCCTTGCCTCATTAACAATGTGCAACATTTTATTGAGAAACTAGGATTTGGACCCAGTAACCAAAAAAGTTTGAAATTAGTTGACATCTTCAACCGTATTCATGTATTTCAGTGCATCTGGATTGCCAAACCGAAAGCCTTGCAAGCATCTAAACAATTTAGTCAAATTTAATGAATAAACCTGTAATTGGAACGTTATGAAATGTGGTGATATTTTCAACCGTATTCATGTATTGCAGTGCATTTGGGTTGCCAAACCGAAAACCTTGCACACCTCTAAACAATTTAGTTAAATCTAATGATTATCCTGAATTCAGGGTTTGCACACATAACTAAAAAGGTTTGAAATGAACTAATAATTTCAACTGTAGTGCATCTGTAGTAGTGCAATGTAGCTTGCTTAAGCTAGACTAAAAAACAAAGTTACTGCCAGATTGAATGCCGTGCTCTGATGTCGGTAATAAACATTAGATATTGCCTGGTTCGGAATAAAAGTAAGCCACAGCCACCTTAATTCAACACTACATTTTTGAAGTGTCCGCCTTGTGCTGCAATGCAATGGCGAGGCCTTTGATCAAGATTTCGCCAAACTCGTTCCATCATATCTGGTTTAATTGTTTGACAAATCTCAACAATACATTGCCTTAGTTCCTGAACGGTCTCCGGGTGATGTAGTGCTGCACCTAGCCTGTTCCTCAGATAGACCCATAGGAAGAAGTCAGGAGGGGTTAGGTCAGGAGAGGGGAGGGGGAGGGAAGGGGGACGGGTCTGACTCTGCTCCTCCTCCCTTCACAATCCACCTGCCACCAAAGGCCTGATCCAACCATCCCCGTACATTGTGTCGAAAGTGGGGAGGAGCCCCATCGTGCTGATACCATACAGTATTAAGATGGGCAAGTGGCACTTCCTCCTCGATGGGTGGTTGGATCTCATCTTGGAGCAGCTGTAAATACCGTTCAGCATTTAGTGGTCCATCAACGTATAATGGTCCTATCAACTGTGAAC